>JARYHS010013631.1:67269534-67308298 GCA_031002005.1 Vandiemenella viatica
AGTTTGGCCTTCGCTGATGACAGCAAATCTTTGAAAGTGTAGAAGCTGTACTCGAATAAATAAAGCTTCTGAAAAATATAGCAGGAAAAGTCGGATATCGTTTTACAAGCCTAAATTCATGACCAATATTAGGGATTCAGCCACAGTGAAAACTAATGGAAGAGTATGGAAAAATTTACAATATATTTAGATACATGAAATAATTCAAAATAATGGTCTAGATAAAGAAGCAAACATATCAAGTGCAAGAAAACTAGAACTAGCGTTCCAACTCAAGAAAGATACATACATAGGCTCTAGAGGAAAACTAAAATCAAACACTACAACACTTTTATCAAAACAGAGGGTTTCTATGCTACAGAAAAAGAAATAAAATTGCGGGACCATTGAAACTAAAAAAAAATAAAAGGAGAGTTTAGGCACAGGAGGAATAAAGATCTATGATAGGAAGAAGAAAATGAAAGAATTTTAGACATTATGAGAAAGAGGAGAATCAGTTTTTTTGGTCGCATAATGAGAATGGATAACAGCAGACTTCAAAAAAATCTCTGTCCGTTGCAGTCTAAGCACTGCCTCGTTCCGCATTCAAAACGTCTCTCCCGCGCGTCAATACCAACAATCGCCAACAAACGTCCTCGTATCTTTGGCAGGGAATCAACGCCCTTGCACTTTGAAAATATTATAAACTAAACACGCTACTGGATCTGTGTAACATTTAGGACTAATAAGGGAATTTCCATAAACTACTTGGCTCGGTCTAAAAAAGAGGGGGGGGGGGGGGAAGAGGCTCGCTGAAAAGCTATGCTGGGCTACGTAGGTGAGGGAGAGGGGGGGAGGGAGTTCCGAGCCAGGCCACGTAGCCTTTCGTTCACATTATTTGACACAGTTAAAATGAGATACAGAACGCTCAACAGCATGTAAATATTTAATTCTGCCATTTAATAATCCCCGTATGTAATTAATGATAGTCTTACAAGAGAAAACAGTACAAAATATCTTCTGGAATCAATAGGGAAAACTACGTGCCACGTGTGCAGGGAGCGGGGGGTAGAGAAAAAAGTCATGTCGGGTTACATGGGGGGAGGAGGGTTCACAGGACGCCACAATGGAGCTACGTTGCATTTGGACGTTCCATAACAAGAGGGGCAGGGCGTATAGCATTGTTGGGCGGGAGACCCTGAAGGGTAGTTCGGCTGCCAGCTGGCAGAGTTTCAATTTGCCGCGCATGCACCACTGTCTTGGCTACTATAACCTAACCCAGTAATCGTACAGAATATAGGGGACTTACACGAAGCATCCTGGTGTACTTCACATGAACAAAGCAAAGCTTTACCAGAGGAAACAGTCAAATTTGAAGGCCGAGTATAGGATTCGAACCGGTGACCTACCATTTACCACTGATACTATTAAAAATACACAAATAAAAAAATAAATGACAGTAACACATATCGTTGCATTCGGATCGAAAGGAAGTATCATGAGAAGGAATGACCATCCCGACATTCACATGGACTGATTCCGAGAGATCACAGGTTATCCGAATCTGGATGACAGAACTGGGGATTGAACCCATATCGTAGTTAATAAGGTAAAGGTCCCGGGTTTCCTACGGCTACTGTCACGTCCCTTCGGCACTAGAAGGGATGTAACGGAATCAGCGCCACGCTTCGGCCATTATTGACCAGTTTCATCTGAGGTACTCATTAGACAGCAGGCTGTCAGGGCCTGGGGAGCCGTTTCGGACGTTCAACTTCGAATAAAAATCTTCGGTTTGATGGGAAACTGCCGATGGGAAACCTCATTTAAGCTCAGACGATTCAGTTTAGGTTTAGGAAAAATCGTGGTACGAGGGAAGCAATTCTGGCTTTAAGATTAATACTTGAAGGGCGGATCAAGAAAAACAAAGATACGTTTTTGGTGTTTGTTGATTTAGAAAAAGCTTTTCTTGTTATGTGGGACAAGATGTTCAAAATTTTAAAGAAGTCAGGTCTTAAATATCGAGATAGAAGGATACTTTGTAAATTATATAAGAATCAAGCGGCTATAATAAAAGTAGAGAATCACGAGAGACATGCATCAGTTTAAAAGGGTGTGAGACAAGGTTCTAGTCTATCCCCGTTAATAGTCAACTTGTATGTAGAAGAAGTAATAAAGGAAATAAAAGAAAAGTTTTCAAATGGCATAAGTGTTCACGGAGAAAAAATCAGTATGTTACGATTTACTGATGACATTGTCTTGTTAGCAGAGAGGGCTGAGGATATTGAGAAGTTACTGAATGGCATGAACAAAACACTGAAAGAAGATTTTTGACTGAATATAAATCAAAGCAAGACAAAAGTGATGAAATGTAGCAGAAATGATACCAATACTAGTAGATTAAATATAAAAATAGGATCGGATGTAATAGGAGAAGTAAGTGAGTTCTGTTACTTGGGAAGCAAAATTACAAGCAGGAATGATGTTAAAAGCAGAATAGTACTAGCAAAAAGAGCCTTCATGAAAAAGAGAAACCTTTTAGTTTCAAATATTGATCTAGGAATTAGAAAGAACTTTTTAAAACTCTTTGTGTGGAGCACAGCACTTTATGGTAGCGAAACATGGACTTTAGGAATACCGAAAACAAAGAAAATTGAAGCTTTTGAAATGTGGTGCTAAAGAAGAATGCTGAAAATTAAGTGGACAGACAAAGTACGAAATGGACGAGTATTGGAAACGATGGGTGAGAAAAGAAGTTTGTGGAAGAAGCTTATATAGTAAGAAGAGACAGGCTGGTAGGTCATATTTTGAGACATGCTGGATTGGTTAATTTGTTATTGGAGGGAATAATCGAAGGTAACAACTGTAGAGGAACACAGAGATGAGAATATATGAAGAAGAATATTCAGGTCGTGGGTTGTAAGGGATATGTAGACATGAAGAGGTTAGTACAAGATGGGAAGGGATGGAGAATTGCATCAAACCAGTCAAAAGACTGATGACAGAAAAAAAAGAGAGCATAAACATTTCTCGCAGTCCGACAGACAGGATTTAGCCCGCTAATGAGACAAACTGCTCACCCACTTAGCAAATGAGACGCTAATCGAACGCTGTGTCGAGCCTTGTGACGGCAGGTCGAAACAATGGCAGACACCAACCGTTACGTGGCCGTAATCACTGCTTCTCCCATGCTATTAACAGTTTGCGCCTGAGATCCTGCTAAACTTTGACATTTTGTCAAATTGAGACACCATGTACCCAGGAGCTGAGGATTAGCAAGGGAACACTGAGTTGACTACGTTCGAAACAACCGCACAGACAGTGTTATAATCGATGACGTTCAACTAAAAATCAGTATTCAGTCCTTATATCGTAACGACATAGTCCACTTTTATGTAGACTTAGAATGAGAGTGCCAAGAGCAATTTTAACATTCAAAGTCGATCGCATGAACGCAAACGATGGAGTAATCTTATGATAACGAGATTTTAATGTTGACATTCTTAACCGCAATAATTAGAGACTAAATATGTATAAAGCCTTGGCATTGTCATTAAGTTTAAGCTCAATTGTAAACTTTCATACAAGAATTCAAAAGCAAGAAACATTGCAACTTCTTTTTTGGGGATATTGTCTGCACAGTAATTACAACATACTGCCTGATACATATTGGATCTCTGAGCATGATATCCAGCTATTTTATAATGTTTCTAAAAGAAGTGTAATTCAGATCAGAAGAGTCTGTTATGTAACAGAAATAATATTTTAAACGACATAAAACATTAATTTCAAAATTTAATTTCTTTCTTTTGAAGAATACTTTCTACATAAAAATAGGAAACTTGTCGAAGGAGTCGATTACAAAATATATCACAGTTTCTATCGGTATAAAAAGAGATCTTTACATTAATTATAAGCTGTATTGTAAAATACTAAGAAACTTAATCATGAAGACCAAAAATATATATGTATTAGAGAAAATCAGGAATTTAAACTATTTGAAATTTAATAAAATATGAAACAGGAAATTTTGTAATACAGAAATCAAGATACTTCTTTCCACAAATGTAGATATACAGTTCATATCACTAATAGTCCCAGAAATAAACACATTCATGAAACAAATTAAAGTCTAAATTTTTATATATATTACAAAATTCCAAATAAATTATTGGAAATGTGTTCTCATAATACGTCACATACTTACTATCGTTTGCAATGAATCTTCAGTGTAGCGTATATTTCCAGATAGACTAAAATACGCAGTCCTATTAACAAAAGGAGAAGTGTCATGTATAGATAACTACCTACCGACTTTTCTGCTTTCATTATTCTTGAAAAATTTTGTAAAAGTAATGCTTTTCTATGTAATACACCATGTTAATATTATTACTGTTTTAAAGTTTTGATTCTAGGAATGGTTATCCATAAACATAATTAAAAGTTCTTTTTAAATTAGCCAATTTGAGGTGATGAATAGTAAAATGTCCCCTGTAGAAAACTTTTGTAACCTTCAAAAAAGCATTTGATTGTGTTAAACAAAAATCGTTATCTAACAAACAAGAATACCTAGGGATAAATTGAATCGCAGGTAAATGGTTTCATTCTCTCTTTTTGACTGTAAAATTAGTGAAGATGCTTCAGCACACAGAGAGAGAATAAGATATGGCCATCCCATAAGGCTCTGTTCTAGAACCACTTTTGTTTTAATTTTACATCAGTGATCTTCCTAGAAACAAGTTCACCAATGCTAACAGCCTGTTAATTGCTGACGACCCTAATTTTACTGCAAAAAATACGCAAAACTGAGCTCTAGAATTAAATCCAAGCATAGTAATCTAGTTTAAGGCAAACTCATTGCAATAAAATTTTGATAAAACGAATTACATCAGATTTAAAACAATAAATTACATGCAGGAAAAGTTTAGTAAGAACACAACATAATTTTAAAAACATTTTTTTCAAAAAAATTCCTGGAATTCAAGTAAATTAGAAACTTAACTGCCAAGAACATTTCGTATTACTACTGAAAAATTAAAGGAGCGGAACGTTCAAAGTAAAAACAATTTCTCTATCAAGAGATCTGGAGCTTACGAGGAAGCAGAAGTCATTTTCTTATTTTCGCTGTCATGTTTTGTCGCATAATTGTTTTGTCAACTCTTATGAGCTATTAAAAATGCTTTTTACAGAGAAGTTATTAAAAAGCTTACTACTCTTACAATTACTTCTCAGCATACATTTTACTTCATATACTTTGCCACAGAGCATTTTAATTTGTTTACATCAAATTTCCAAACGCATGGTTTAAGTACAGGAAGCAAAACATAATTTTCACGAAACTCAAACCTCTTTATTACGAATTAAAAGAGGTGTTAATTACTCTGTAAGACATCTGTTTCATAAACTTCATACCGCCATAAGACAGTCCGTAGAAAATAAACACGTATTCAACTGAAAAATTATCAAACTAGGAACTCCTTCTACTCTGTTCAGGATATTTGTAAAATATTAAAAGAGCTAAATGTTTTTGATATGAAATTTATGTAACTCCTTAGGAAAAAAGTGAAGCATCAGAATGGGAGGAAGAAACGAAATGAAGCTATACAAATTTAGAGGATATGTGATGTTATATCAGTGATTAATAAATCTAGTCTAATTTACAAAGAATTTGGCGGTATCATCCCATTTATCAGTATGACGTTGTAGCGACATTGGCCTGTGTGCAGGCACTGATTTGGTTAGGAAGGTTGTCATAATATCGTTGTATCCCCTCCTGATTTAAGTTGTAACTGATCCTTGATATCTTAGTAACGAGGTAGTTAAAAATTAGCAGATTAGTACGTGATGACTCTGAAGTAGTTGTCAGAGAAACTCCGTAGTTGGGTGGAAATATTTTAATGGACTGATATCATGAAACGAGAACTAGAAGTGACTCCCTTAATTGGCACATTATTTCCACTTTGTTGTGGTGGCGGTTGCGACCGCAAATTAGGCTCGCACGTTCGTATACGCTGTAAATTTACACACGTTTTTCGGCCGCTGATAACCGGCAATACCGCACGTTCGCATTAGTCGTCCTGCCCAACTGTCCCCACACTTAATGCGCTGTCACACTGCCACATTTAAGTGAGAAACTAACCAAGGTTTAAATTCATACTCTACAGACCCTACGTTCTACAAGTCGCATGTCCGTATGTAGCAGGAAATTTATGCATACAAAACTCAAAATCTTGAATTTTGTTTGTTTGTTTGTTTCGTTCCACCGATTGGGATCAAATTTTGTAAAGCTGATCTTCTCAGCCAGACGGGTAATAGTGCCTACCTGTCGTTCTTCACCGGAGCATGACAAATATATCATTGGGTATCTTTAAACAAGAGTATGACGCAATTCTTACACCGTGTATATCTCATTGCATTTATTCTAGTATGGTTTTATTTCTCTACTATAGCACTACTGGATATGTCTTATTTGTTTTAGTTATATTAGTTTATAGTTGCATGTCCTCTAGCATATTACTTGTTGCTTAGATGGAACCGCCAGCCTAGCTGAGATAAGAGATGATTTTTTAATTTTTTTTTTACTCTTACTGTCGAGTTTCTTCGCAGTCTTGGAGAATCTATCATTGAGTTGTGGTAGGCCACTGACCTGATGCTGGGTGTCCACTTTTGTATTCACGATAGGCTGTATGCGAATCTTACTGCACGGTTTTGGATTGTCTGGAGTCTTTTCAAGTGTATTAAGGCGGTATTCTCCCACACCAGTGCCCCATACTGCAGGATAGTCGGATGCCTAGATGCGGCCGTAAAGCTTATGTCGGGTTGAGAATTAGAGTGATTTCATAGTAACCGTAGTCTTTTGCCTAACATTGTTAATATGAATCTTTCGTTTCAGCTCTCTGCATAATTTGACACCAAGGTATGTTGCTGCCTCTGTCCACTCTGTATTGTCACCATAAAGAACTAGTGGGTGTGATCGAGGAGTCTTTCGTCTGGTCACTATTACCCACTGGCTGTACTGCGCCTTAAAAGCAGGACACGATATGGTCGGTCGCTGCTCGACAATATTTGCAGCCTCTGTGCAGTTTAATTCTGTTATAAACTGCTATCAGGCTCCTTGTGTACAGCATATAATTTATCTGTACTTGGTCGTTCCTCGGTAAATCGGCGGTATAAAGGTTATACATTATGTCAGATAACAACGGGTGTACTCGTATGATATACACTCTTGCCCTCTTTAAGTGGATCTCACGCACGCTTTATCTGGTTAGCGTAAAGTGACTAATGAACCTTGACATCCGCCTTCAGTAGATGGACACTCCTGACATTCGTCTAAAACTCATAAAGAGATAAAAAACGTTTTTAGAATTAAAGAAATAACACTTGATTAGTAGGAGATAAATGTTCACCTCTAATCTTTTAATGCACAGTTTCTTTTGTTAGACTCACCGACAGACATTACAAGCTTTATCTGTCAGAAGATTCCACCATATAAAGTACTTCACAGATAATAATTTTTCATTATTTCTTCTTAAACTCACAGCTGTAAAATATTTTTCTGTTACTTTCACAATTCTAATGTTCCTTGAATGTACCTTAACTGTTCCTGACAATTTTTTCCATTTGTATTTATGTTGCGCAATGATGATTATTAACATGAGTATCCATTAATAAAAATCTCAACATTTATTTGCTTTTGTTGTTTAGTGATAAATAGAGACCGGATTATAAGCAACACAAAAATATGCATGTAAATATATATGAAAAATGCTCAAAATATGCATGAAAAGTGGGAAAAGGTATCAAAGTATGCAAAATTATATATTATTAAAATAGTAATTATTAGATACTTTATTTAACAATCAGCATAAAATTAGTAACTAAATAGCATATTTATAACTAACAATTATTTAACTTTTTTAACTTCTGTAAACGTAAATAATCGGGAGCTGTTCCAACTTTTCAATAGTAGGATTGTTTCTTTGATCTCTCAAAATATTTTTATAAAAGTTTATGTTCCGTTCCACATTCACTGATGTAACTGCGCAGTATTTGAAATTGAGTGTCGTGTTAGTGTTTCTGGAAAAAGTTCACACGTGCCATTACTAAAACTATCAATTTGACACAAAGGTTCAAAACTTGGGTAACTGTTCAAAATATTTTCAAACTGCACTTTAAGTTTACACTAAAATACCTCTAGCAATGCGGATTTTATTTATTAACTGAACAGATTCAGTTAACGTCAAACCATTAGTTTCAAGCCTTTTAATACTCGCAGGTATGTGGGAAAAGCGAATGCTAATCACAGCTATGGTTTTAATACTAGAATTTTTAAACGCTTCCTTGTACTGACTAACTCAACTACTCCTTTAATAACCTCGAAATGTTCATTGTAAAACAGTAGGTACAGCTTCAACCCACGTCCCCATCCAGTTACCACTGGTTCCGGAGGTAAAGGCACATTTGGTAATTTTTCTTATAGGCATTAATACGAGAACGTCCCTTAAGAAACGCTTTCTTTGTTGATTAACTCAGCTTATTTACATTCCCAAACGTGGGTAAAAGTTTTTCAGCAGTCGTTGTAGACTGAGAGTTGTGCTGCTAGTAGGTTTTGCCGGCTGCAACGTAAGATTTGATTTATTATCTAGATTCACTACCGAAAATATTGTAAATTTAGCGGAAATATGCATTATTACTACGTATTAGGTAAAATATGCAATAACCTGTGAAAATGGACTTAATATGCAAATGCATATGCAAACATGTATGTAATCCGGTCTCTAGTGATAAATAACACACATAGGCCTAACCTCTTCTGAAACACACACTGCTTACTAACCTGTACAAATCAAACGATGACTCTCCAAACAGCGGAATACTTGTGCGATTTAAGGTTTCACTAAATCTAAATGTCTGCCAACTTACAATAGCATCCTTAACATCTCTGGACCTTATTTAAATACAGCAATAGTTTTGCACGTTGCCTTCAACGATCTAACCCTTCTCGGGGTGACTACTTAAAATGGCTCATTTACGAAAAAAACCAATGAAAAACCTACTTAAACCCTTTTAACTTAGATAAATTCAGCAAACAGCCACGCAAACGTACTTTCCCTACTGTATAAATTTAAACGAGGGAACACATACGTATGATCAAAGGTCCCCTACTACTCAGCTTCTATTATTTATACCTTCCGTACAAAGTTTCTAGGTGCTACAACTATAGAGACGCGGCTATGGAAAGTGGTTCCTGCGCGCAAGACCCATGGTACAACGTTTTCCCCTTACTCTGATTTTAAGGTGTGTTTCTAACATACTTGCTTCAGCTAGCAGTAGTAATTTCAATTTCTAAGTAGTAGAATTATTTTAATCCTCCTATCACTATTGATCATATTTTTATATTTCATCTACATTAGAACTCCAACTATCCGAATCAATTGGGACTGGACCCCAATCGGATAATCGAAAATTCGAATAATTGGATTTTTTCCAAAAAGGGTATATTTTAATTAATTACTGTATGTATGTTGAAAATGGGAGAAAAAACTATATTTAAAGGAAAAGAGCTTTTAATTTATTGAATGAAAAGGCAACACTTTTACATGTTAAGCGTAGTTACAAGTGCTGTACGTTAGTACAGTATGTACAGTACGTACCATACTGTAAATAGAAGTCATTGCTTGCTGAACATCTAGGTCAAAATAAGCTGTTTGGCTGTATTAATCTGTTTTCTAACAGCAAAGTCGCTCATCAGCTTGAAAGGGAGAAGTTTCATGTGGTATGTAGGCAGAATCATTATTTTTTGAATCGCAGTACGTTTCCGTTTTAATTAAAAAAGCGATTCGGATAATCGGAGTTCAGATAATTGGAGTTCTACTGTACTAATATTTCTATCATTTCTGCTACATTTCATCACTTTTGTCTCACTTTGGATTACATTTAGTCTAAAATATTCATTCAGTATTTGATTCATACCATTTACTTACATCTCAATGTCCTTACTCAGTTCTGCTAATAGGACAATGTCATTAGGAAATCACAGCATACTAATTTTTTCTCCTTGAACACTTATGCCACATCCAAATTTTTATTTTACTTCCTTTACTGATTTCTTTATATACAAATGGAATATTAATGGGGATAGACTATAACCTCGTCTCACACCCTTTTTAACCGATGCATGTATTAATGATTCTCAAATTACAATGCTAATTACATTTGCGCTAATAACCTTTTGATCCCGAATTCTCGTGCTGTCATTTCTCAAGGTATGATGTTAATTGCAGTGGTAGTAGAAACTTTGCATCCGGATTGAAAGATCACATAATTAGTGATCTGGAAACAGTCGTCGTAAAATTCTTCGACAAAAAAATTTCGAGTTGACTAATACATTTTTTGTAACTTCTTTGGGAAAAATATTGATGTTCGAAATGGATTAGAAGCAAAAAGTATGGTAGAGAAGATATTTATTAACCACGAAGGTTAATCGGGTGGCAAACAGGTGTTAATTTTACTATTCACCATACTGTTGATTAACACTGTTATAATATGGTAGTAGAAGAGATAATTATTTAGTAAAAAAAAAAAAAAAAAAACTATTAGATCACACACTTGCAAATTAATGTTTCTAGAATTTTCTTGGAAAAATATAACATACCTTCAAACTTTCGTAAAATTCAGACAATGTTTTCATCTCAGACTCCATATCAGAGTTGGACTCTGTTGAAGACCTTGTAATTATCAGCAACGTCCAGTTTGTAGCTTGTACTTTAGTCTTAACGTAAAGCTTTTAGTTTGATTAAACAAAGGGAACCAAGAGTCAGACACTACTTAATGTATTAAAATCTGATCTTCTGTAAATGGTCTACTTACGTTCTATCTTCTTTAACTTCCTAAAGTTTGTATATACATTTCAGATTTCATAGATACCGAAAATAAACAGTATAATTTTAAACCCTACTGTTTTGACGTATCCAAGGAAATGTACGAAATATTCTTGACGTCTTTCTTAGTTACTTAGGAAATGCTCACCTCCCATTGTTGATAGGATATAAAATGAGGCGAACGCAGGCTATGAAGACGACAAACCAGAAGTGAAAAGAAGACCACTCAAGAGAAGACTGAGGGAGGAAATGTCCCAGGACAACGACCCCCAACCGACCAGCTTTAATGCTGAGACTGGCGAAGGACACTAGAAGCGCAGTCTAGACACGGATGCGATGCGGATAGGACGACTCAACAGGTAGCAGCAGGTGAGTTGTACAGGTAAGCACGGTCACAGATATTATAGGGGATTGAGGGGAGCTTTGAAGGAATGGTGAAGGCGTACAGGAAGGCAGCAGCGGCTGAAGGTACAGCAACGATACGAGAGGTCTTCGGCAGTGATAGTGGTGTCAGA
Source organism: Vandiemenella viatica (assembly GCA_031002005.1). NCBI lineage: Eukaryota > Metazoa > Arthropoda > Insecta > Orthoptera > Morabidae > Vandiemenella > Vandiemenella viatica. The sequence goes on from JARYHS010013631.1 coordinate 67,280,906, forward strand.
AGCGGGATCAGCATCAACAACACCAACAGAAGAGCGTCTCAAGATATGATTCACAATGCATACCACTCCTACGCCGACCAGCCTGAATGTGGTTTTTGGGCGGTTTTTCCACATTCTCTGAAGGAAAATGCCGGGCTGAAACTCCCATTCCACATCGTAAATGCTGAAAAAGTTGTGAAACTGTAACTAAAAAATTTAGGAATAAAAAGTATTATGGATATTTGCAGTAGCTGTAGAGACAATTGTGCAACATGATTTAGTAGTTGTTATTGTGACCTAACAAAACTGGAGCAAGTTGAAAACTCAAATCATTGGTTCCTAAAATAGTTTCTTTCTTTATACGACTTGATGTGAATGTGTCTTTTATAATGAGAAGGAAAGATATGTTGTCCGTCTACTGCACGAGGCTAACAACTTTTCAGATCACATTCTTACGTTCCCGATCAAATCAGACAAACGAAATGATGTCAAACACACCTTTGCTAAAGTACTTTGGTTATGAAGGACTAGAATTCTATACAAATTCAAATTATGTAAAGTAAAAACGACACTGTAATTGACATATATCTACGTTACAAATAATCTGCACAGGAGCATAATATCCAGTGAGTTGAAATCACGCTATACGAGCGAAGTGCATGAAATGATATTTACGATCAGGCTGTGTACATGACAATCTACGTGCGTACGATTGTTTCTCATGTCAACATATTAATTGAATGCTTATCGGCTATTTTAGACGGGAACACTGGTGTTCAGAGCGCTGTACCGCACTGGTCGGATACACAAGGCAAGCCGTTCGAGCGGTACTGAAAGGAGAAACATAAATGGAATCGCAATGCCGTGCGTTCGACACAATATGTTATCAGTTGCACTCTGCTCTGCGTTAAGAACGTATATGGCGAATTGTCTTTTTGTTTTTTTTTGTTTTGCTTACGGCTTTATACCTCGTAGACATCGTAGTCAATAGAGGTGGGATGGGACTGGGGACAAGGAACGGGAAGAAAATCGGCCATGGCCTTTTTTGAAGAACGCATCCCAGCATTCGCCTGGAGTGATTTGGAGAAACCATGGAAAACTCAAATTTGGATGCCCGGACGGGGATTCGAACCGGCGTCCTCCGGAATGCGAGGCCAGAGCGTTAACCGCTCACCCACCACTCTCGGTGGCAAATTGTCAACAACCACATTGAATTAATCACTGACATAATCAGTCCTACTGCAGACGTGCAGTCAGTCATAGCAAACTGACACACTATTACAGTGATTAAGGCGTGTGCCTGGGGATCTACTGCAAATGGCGGTAAATTACAAAGAGAAGAAGAAATAACGAAGAGGTTCTTTGGTCAACGGGGTCGAAGCCATGGGCACTGCTAGAATGATTATAAAGTCGTTACGGTATTGTGTTTGTTCTTACATCACGCCAAAACTACTGAACTGACATTTCGTAGTTTAAAAAATTACTATCTGACTTAGAGATTTATTTCTTCAGTCTAACTGAGGATGAAGCATAGTATCTGATCAAAACTTTAATAATTCATACATATCATACACATCTATCGATTCATTCCATAAGTATTGGGTATTCGGTTTTTAAACTTATAAGGGTACTCCCAATTGATCTTAATTTACTTTACCTAAATATGCGTAACTCCAGATTAAGTTACTTCATGTTATAAATACAATAAGTTCTTCTTTTATCCTTTTACGATTTCTTTACCTTATTGTAGCAGAAGGGGTATCTTAGAAAAAGTCGAAATTAGGCTCTCCCTTATATATTATTAGATATTCCCCAATCATCTGTAAGGACGTTAATTGATTCTATCGTCTTTTAATCACTATTATTCATTTCAGTATGCATTCATTTATTACAACATCTTAGATTTACTGATCTGTAATCATTAACACATTTCTACGTATTATATTATAATTCCTCGTGGCCACAGATGATACAATCCTTATTTAAACATGTCCGTCTTATTTGTCAAAATACTTCTTCTAGCCACCAAAAGTTCAACCACGATATTTTCTCGATTTTTGCCTCTTCTTTATCCCTTAATATAGGGTTGCATTTCTTTGTGCTCGTCATAGAACCTCCATAGGTATCATTACTAATCGTTTCACAGTAATTATTACATTCATAATAATAAATTATCATCACGATCAACATTTTATACCAGCCGCAATTTACTTCGCTTACAAGCGGAAATAAAATATTTTAGTGTTTTCAAGAAACATTTCCAAGGCCTTGTAAGTGAATCCGTCCGTCAAATAATTTTGATTTTTTTTTAACTTCATTGACATTGTTATGTACACAACCTTACGAATTGTGAAATTTATTATTATAAGAATACTAGCTGGTGCCCACGACTTCGTTTGTGTTTGTAAAGAATTTGGACTGACAGCTACCGACATCTAACCACCACAGCGCACGATGGGAGACTCGATGCTATTACCACACATAAACGACAGTCATCTACACTATGTAGTTCAGGCAGCTAAGTAAAATATACGGACACACATGTCTTTGGTCGAAATACAAAAATATCATTCATCGACCAATTTCAACAACCATATCTCCCACACTCCCACAGTTAACGAAATTCGACCAACGTTGTGATAGACGGGGGACTCTGTGCTACTACTACACACAAACACCAGTGATCTGCGCTAGTTCTGGCTGAAAAGTGATACACCATGACATACGTTTTTGGTAGAAATATGAAAGTGCCGCAGGTCGACCACTTTCGCCCACCATATCTCCCAAACCCCCATAGCTACCGACATCTAACCACCATAGTACACGTTAGGAGACACGATACCACTACCACACACAAACACCAATGGTCTATGCTATGTAGCTGTGGCAGCAGAGTGACATATACGGAGACACATGCCTTTGGTCGAAATACGAAAATGACCTGCATCGACCACTTTTAACCATCATATCTCCCACATTCCCACAGCTATCAACATTCACCCAACGTTGTGCACGACAGGAAACTCCATGCTACTTCCACACACAAAGACCAGTGATCTGTGCTAGGTAGTGGTGGCTGAAAAGTGAAATATAGGAAATCACACGACTATTTTTATATATATATATATATATATATAAGATTTTTGTTAATATGTGATTATGATTATATATAGTAACTTTGGAAATTTAAGTTTCAAGGTCAGAGAGCGTCGAGCTAGAGGAAAGGAGATCTCTGGTTACGAGCAGGTGCTGAAAAAAAGATGGGTTGAGCTGCACAAATAGAAAGACGTTCCAAAATCCTGGCGGGAGGAACGCAATATTGTAATTTAATATTGGAAAAGATAAGCCCGGGGGCAGAAGAAAAGTATAATTGTACCAATGAACTGTAACCAGTGTCTTCAGATAGAATAATGTTTGTAAACAGGATACTAAAAGATAAGTGGATAGTGCAAGTTTAATAAACTATTTGAGTTGATATTTGAAAAATAGTTTTTTTTTTCATTTAAAAGATAATATACTTTCAGCCGTGGTAGTAAAACCAGTAATGGATAAAGAGGTTAAATAAAGATCCTGGAGTACTGATCCGATACTGGAAATATGTAAAATATAATTGTGTTTATTTATAAATAAAGAGGAATCCTTATAACGTGTATTAATAAAAACGGTTAATAATTTTACTAGAAACACGCTTAAAGTGGAATCTGTCAGAAATTCAAATATACTCTTCTTATTCCAATAAAACGGAAGTTTGACTCTGCTGGCTGGCCGTTAATACTTGAATTACTGCAGTCAAAAAATTCCGTCGTTGAGGCAACAGCGCGTAAGCACCTGAATAAAAATGTAGTAGTAAGCAGTTGGAATCCTATTCTCCATTCGAATATCAGCTGATTGAGTTTCGTAAATCAAGGATGAAAATAATATTAATTTTTCAGAATAAAGCTTCAAAAATTCATATTGTTTCTAGAAAAATCCGGGTATAAGTCCGATTGGGGTGCGATTCTGGACTGTATATGAGGCCAGGAGGATTCAGATAATTGACCTATTATGTCTAGAATCTCCAATCATTCGCCCTGATTGTATAGCCATTTAAGAGTTGCACGTATGCCTTACGCCTGCAGAAGCGTTCATATGGTATCCCGCTAAGGTGGACTGTGTTTTGGTAGCCGATACTATAGGCGTCACTTAGAAGCCAGAGTTCGCTGTAATTGATTGAATTTTCATTAAGTCTCACTGAATCCAATGGTAACGGTTTAGAGAAAATTTAAACGTTATTTATTTCTAAATTTACATTTAGTACCATCAAATCAGTAGTAACTACGAACTTTTCATATGGATTTATTCATTACTGCGAAATTGTAACAATGTGTACACCGGCTCTTTATGAACGAAAATCAAAGATGGTGAATTTTATTTAATCAACAGGAGCAAAGAAGCAGAAGTTATAAAGCCTTCAACTGTACATCTTACATACTCATTTGGACTGTTCATAGCACAACTAAAATAGCTGTAACTAATAGAATCCTGAAAACGTCATGCATGTGATGGCTGCATTATGACTCGCATAACATGTATTTCTTCCAAAGCCTTATCTATCGGTGCATTCAAATATTTCGTGATATATCGCAATATCAGTTAACCAAAGTTCTAGCCTGCTATACTGCGCGTTGTGATAGTAATATATATATATATATATATTTAAAAGGAGAAAATCTGAGGAGAAGCATGCAATCCGAGGAGACTCACATTACACTGACGTGGGTAAAATCTGACATTCGTGTGATTTCATAGTTCAAAACAACTGTGAATACTTCGATTAGAGGCAACAAACTAAACGTTTCCGCGACGCAAATGTGTAAAAATCTGTAGAATTTTGACACCATTCCAGTGATTACTCTGTAAAGCAGCAGACAGAGAAAAGAAGTTTATTTTACTTTCTGGGGAGCTAAATATTAAATTCTTTTAATTATAATAGTTTTTTATTTATGGTAGAAAATCTGTTTGTAGGCTTCAATGCTTCGTCTCTTTTACTGTGTGATTACATAGGCTTCGTGTTCTGTGACATGCGCTACTACGTTTTTTCTACCCTCAAAGATTTTCAACCGAGGAATACATTCACGTTTTCTTCCTCCTTACTATTGTGCACCCATAAGCTAACCGAAAAACAGGGAGTAGCAAACATCCTATGAAGAAAACCGCAAAATTATGGCCAGTTTCGAAGCAACTAGATAGCCATAAGTAGCTTAGCACAATGCAGTTATTAATTTTAAGGTTGCAGATGACGCAAAATTAATGTGGCCGCAGTATGTAGCAGTGTTCTCTCTCCCCTGCATCGTGTGCAGAAATTCAAGCAAGAGCTCCTCCATTCAATAAAAAGAATAATTACAAAAGGCCGGTGCTACTCCCACGTCCACCATCAGGACTTTCAAATATTAAGCTTAGCAAACTCGAGGGTAATAATTCTCCTAGCGAACCGTCTACTCCGTAAGATCTGATCTCCCGAACATACGAAAACTTGACAATTTCATCGCATACTACACAACCTGTATTCCCTTTCAATGAGATCATAATAATAAGGCAGATCATGTACAGAACAAATTTTAAATCTCAAAACCATCTTACAAATCCGTAAAAACAGACAAACAGTGATCACTCCAAAAATTCTTATGACTCTCTTGACAGACAAATACTTTTTAATATACTAGAAGAATACAAAGTAGACAGGAAAACAAGAGATTTAATCAAACACACATTAATGGATACTATCTCGAAAGTTAAGTCACTGCATTTCTATTGTAAAGTAACTTTTAATGATATCCTCTCCCTCGGCTTTTAATGCAACCTTCTCCCTATTACCATCAATATCTACGCCTTGTTAATTTTAAACGCTTATTAATTCATTGATATCAATTAGATGTACATTATTTACAACGGGGAGCTTACGACGTTTATTGCATCCCGTATTTTAGTCTCCATGTACTTCTATCATTGCAGTGATCACACTTCAAGGATATATTTTATACTACCAGATACATTCTCTTTTTCCAATCTTCTTTCACTTGCAGCACGGATCAAAATTCTGTACAGTTATTTTTCTTCACTATTCTCTTTTATTTGATCGTAACGTTGTAATCTTCTTTGTTCAATAATTCTGTTACCATTTATTCAGGTTTTTTTTATTTCTTACCAAGTTTTTGTATCTTTTACTCACTGATATGTATCAAGTATTTTAATTTATAGTCTTACCACACAGTTTTTTGAATAACGGTAACACATGTTTACAGCACACCTAGAGAGTTGGAAAATAGAGTCACAATGTGACCCCAATCTTGCCATAAAAAATTCTATTTGAAGTAAAGAAGCCCAGAAAAATTACTAGCACATACAGATGTATATAACACAGAATAGACAGAAGAGTATCCACCGTTTGTGGCAACCATTAATCGTAAACACTGGTTGACTTTTAGTAATCTATTCATCTGTTTATTTAAAGTAACATTGCATCCATATCATATCCACGCATTCATAACAACATTTAACCTCAACATATTTGGAATATTTACTTTCCCTACAATTCTCCCTTTCTGCTTGTAACGTTAGTTTGCACGATCTCTTATTTAATTGGAGGTTAATTTGAGCATCAAGCGATTAAAATTTTCACTAAAATATTCACACGAGACAATTTTCTTTCACAAATGAAAATCAGATGGTTTACTGTTACTCTACTTTTTACTTACTTAACGAAGATTTTATCACATTGGAATTCGGACTCCGAAAATACGCTAATAGCAGAGTAAAAAATCTTAAGTTTAATCCAGATGTAGAAACATATAAAACTGTCACTGGAGGCTTTTGCGGTGCAATCGCTGTATAAAATGTTCTCGAGCCTCCTACCGGAGGAGAGCGTCTTCGAAACGTCACATAAGAAATGCCAGATCACTCCGTAAAAGAGGTCTGAGAACGTTTTATACAAAACTATGTTTCTACACCGCATTTACTAGGGTGTGCATATTTTTTTACATTGCACTGGAAAATTTCTTCATAAACATATGGTAGAATTTTTTTTCATCTAACTCTATTTTCTGAAGTCCAAACAAATGACAGTCACTTAGTAATTTCTCCGATTTCGCTTTCACAGTATCTCTACTGACTGAGCATACAATCTGTGCAAAATTCTAATAATTATGTGGTGCGCAATGGGCAAATAAACTTTCTGCTCGGTCATTATGATAGCAAGTACAAAAACAACTGTACAAGCAAGCTACTGCATCTATCGTGCCAACTTACAACCACCAGGCGACATTGCCGCATTAACAAGCATTAAAGAATTCAGCATTACTTTCAACCGCATCGTTTATATTTTATCGGCTTTCGTACGTTGGGGGAGATTGCAGGAAACCAGTCCAGGATCTCAGTTTGCCAAAAAGTAACATCTTCCGCAATCGGCATTGCCACTAGACATAACATCACATGATGATGAGCCTGCTGAATAAGCACCAATGTTCGATCTTACCGTTAAGGAGTCGAGTTCGATTCCATGCCCACCATTCACACTTCGGTGTTGACTGGCTTTACCAAATCACTGCTTGTGAATGCCACAAGGTTTTCTATTTGAATTACTGAGTATATTGTTTGTTGACAGTAATCTTATCTAGGCTTTAATAATCTCGCTGTCAACGAGTAGTGAGGCCATAACAAAAGAGAAAAGAAGATAAGTAGATCGGTAATGAGATTGGCATCTCATAACTTCTTCAGTATCAAATATCTCTCCAATAGGTTCATTATTAGCACAATATATTTTTTGTTTGAGATTTAAGAGTCGTAGACGCAGAGGACAATGAAAGCAGGAGACGCTTGGAGCGAGAGGAGGGGAGGGGGGGCAAGGAACCAGCACTGCAATTTCGGGAACCCATGGAAAACTTGGGGATGGAACGCGGATCTTTCCAAAAGAAAAAGATCAAACGATAATCATTCACCAACCAAGATTTGGTAGCTAGTGGTACTAAAAAACCTATTCTGGCGTCCCCGAAACGTTTCGCACATCAAATGTGCGTATGTATGGGATTATGAAAATGCCCGCCGAGACAGGGATTCGAACCGGAGACGTTTCGATTTCTAGTCAGACGTCTTAACCACTGAGCCACCAGGCTGCTCTTCTCACTTGAAAATTTTAAAATAATAATGATTGATCGGTTGAAAAAGTTAACTGAAGGTAGCAGGGACGTAAGAAGACGTATATATCTAATGAAAAGTCAAATTCGATTCAACGGACCTAGCAACTAGATTATAAGAAGAAACTTTGAAACATATTAGTTACACTACTGCTAACGTACAACAAACATTAATTTTACATGAATTGAAGTGTCTTTTAATATTTGGGAATGTTATTGTGAGTGTAGAAAATAAAATTTCAAGACTATATTTAAAAAAAGAGACATTATTTTCGTCTACATTATGAGCTCATTTTGTGTTATTTAAATATGTACCGACGGGGTAATGATGGCAGTTATCATGTTGAAAAATGAATTAGCGATGAGAGTAGAACAGCGTATGGTGCGGGCAGGTGTCGTTTCGGCAGTGTGTAGAGTCCTCCATCAGCGATGAATGCCCTGCCCCAGGAGACCTGTGAGGGCTCCCTCCACACCGCCGTTGTAACACGAAATTAGGTTTGCGTAATGTTCATTCAGAGCGCGTTTCATACTCCATGACTAAGGCATCACCTTAAAGCATGTTCAAAAAAGGGACGGATGGTCTTACCTGCCTGTCAAGACTGGTGCGCCTTTTTGTTGTTTCTACAGCAAATAATCACTCTTAGATGAAACAATCACAAAATGTTGTTAATACTACTGTAGTTTATTTGTTTCTGTCGTACGTTTCTAAACTGGCGTCATACAATTCTAATTGCATTCCTATTCCGAGTTCATTTCCACATAATATCCATTACTAGCTACGGTCCCTATCACTTATTTTATGTATTACAACATTTGTATTTTACAAATTCTACCCTTTAACTCCACTCCCACATACAAATTAACCAATATCGTCAATGTCTAAGCATGATACGCCATCCTACATGTATTTTCTCAGCTGTGCCACAGGTCTTTATTTCTCTCCTTACATGTCGACTAAACTTTCCACATATTTCATTAGTATCACATTACCACGTTTTTGGTATGCAAAGACCAAGTTTTATTTCGATAGAGAATTATGCTCCTCACAACATCCTAGCAAAGTTTTTTTCATTATTCATAAAAAGTGTTTTATTACCATGTAATAGTTAAGGTTAATATTAAAATCTGTCATCTAAACAGAACTGTAAGTTTGCACTAGCACCGTCATTTGCATAGATCATATGTTCCCACCTAGAGTCGTGCAAACGCTGTCTAGGCTCGCTCGGTTTGTCGCTGCCAGCGCGACCTCTGCCGGCCAAATATCGGAAATACAGTGCAGAGGACCGAGCCTGGACGTAAGTTCCAGACTGACAGTAGGCTCGGTCTGTTATTAAAGTGTTGTGTAGTGACCAAGCGACGCTGGTACTCTTCTTTTTTTTTACTTATGGCTTTACGCCTCGTCAACGTCGAGGTCATTAGAGGCGGGAGGGGACTGGGAACGAATTCAGCTATGGCCTTTTGAAGGAAGCATCCCGGCATTCGCTTGGAGTGATTTGGGAAAACCATTGAAAATCAAAATCTGGATTCCCGGACGGGGATTCGAACCCCCGTCCTCCCGAATGCGAGGCCAGAGCGTTAACAGTTCACCCACCACTCTCGGTGCTGGTACTCTTAACGGCATAATAGGAAGAGCCACGAACTACATCGTAGTCTTAAAATCACTGAATTGAAGAATGAATTAACTGCAAAAATACCGAGCGTGGTGGGTAAGCGGTTAGCGCTGTGACCTCATATTCGGGAGGACACCGCTTCGAATCCCTGTCCGGGCATCCAGATTTGGATTTTCCATGGTTTTCCAAAATAACTCCAGGCGAATGGCGGGATGCTTCCTTCAAAAGACCATGGCCGAATTCCTTCCCATTCCTAGTCCCATCCCACCTCTAATGACCTCGACGTCGACGAGGCGTAAGCCATAAGTAAAAAAAATCTGAAGACTTATATATTGAGAGCATATTTCTTATCATTATTTTTTGTACGTCCTGTTGTATCATTTTATGAGAGTGTATACGTTTACTTTCGGTAGATTCGGATACTTAAAGACCGGGCGCAACTCTATATTAATGAAAAAGTAAAAATCGACAGATTGCACCACATTTCAGTATTTCTGTGGTGATGTTCCACCATTTTATAAAAAGTGGAATAGTCTTTCTCCTGAACATATGAATGATCTTTTGATTACTAAAAATCACTTATTAGAGTCAGTTATGTCATTAAAGTGAGTTCTATGTTGTGCATTAATAAGTGTAAATCTTTACAAGACATCACATATATTTGAAATCATAATGCACTAAATGTGGATTCAGTGTATATGTATGTCAGTAATAACAGATAACTTATTTATGTTTTGGTTTCGTTACACCGAGCGGGGCGGTGTAACGGTTAGCGTTCTCGCCTCGCATTCGGGAGGACGGCGGTTCGAATCCCCCTCCGGGCATCCAGATTTGGGTTTTCCATGGTTTCCCCAAATCACTCCAGGCAAATGCCGGGATGCTTCCTTCAAAAAGGCCATGGCCGAATTCCTTCCCATTCCTTGCCCCCCATCCTTTCCCGTCTCTAAAGACCTCGATGTTAAAAAGAGACGTAAAGCAGTTACAAAAAAAAAGGTTTCGTTACACTACGTTCTGATCTCATGGTCTGTAATATTTCCGTTACTTATGTTTATCAAACACATTCACGTTGCAGTTCATGAATACGATAATTCAATTGATAGAACATACACAAAATTTGAAAGAAATCATTGATATACTATATATTCCCAATTATGCTGCCGAGCAGTCTTGCCCAGTTTTCTATGATGTTCTATGCTTGTTGCGCGGCACGGGCGAGGAAGACACTATGCACTATTCCTGTATTGCCGAGCCTTCGTTTGACCACCAAGCCAGGGGAAGATCCAGCGGGCAGAGCTCACCAGAGTACAGAAGACCGGTCATATGAATAACCCAGCGAGTTCGATCGTGAGTAGACGGTGATTTGTACGACACTATTCCCAACCTTTTTGGCCCTACCGCCGATTTTCGAAACAAAAATTACTCATCGCACCCTTTTTCAAACAAAAAATTGCTATTCAGACAAAACAACACACCGACTTCACTTCTTTTAATAAGTAATGTAACCAACAGTGTTCCATTTTTGTTTGTTTGTTTGTATTTTTGTTAACCAATTATGTGGAGCAGCGATACGATGCAGCCCCTCTTAGGTCCAGTGTGCAATATTACATGTCCTTGTTTTTCTACATATATTTCTAAAATTACTTAATGCATATAAATAAAACTTGTGTATTGTTCACAGCTTGATTGAGAAATACATACAATAAAAAATGTTATTAATTAGAGGGCTGAGCTTGGTAAATTGAAACTGATTTTTCAATATTTTGCGCATTATTTATCATCAGCAATTTTAAATCGCCGTGTTACACTATTGAAAATCTGTTTCTTTTCTAAGCATAAATTGCTGACTACACTGAATCCTCTTTTGGCTGCATGAACATTTCTTAGTTGCCTGAGGTGACGAAGTGGCTAATCGGTCGGTGGATGTTAAGTCACATCTATTTTTCTGTTCGGACTTTACGAATCATCGACTGCGAGGTCATCACACATGGAAGAGCGTTTAGTCAACGAACGGGAAGAATTCAGAGTTGGCCTTTTGAAGGAGCCATGTTTTCGGTAAACCATGGAAATGAGAATAGTCAGAGTAGGGAGCGAAACAGTGTTTGTTATAGAATGCTAAGCTCGTTCACAACTATTGATCTGTCACTGTAAGGATGTGGGACGGGATAGGAAGCGCCTTTGATGAGGCACAACTAATGTAGAACTGTGAAAACCTGAAAGTTCAAGCTGCATCGGACACGTTGCCTCAGGACACTGTTATCTGCAATAGTCTGTTGAAATACTGTGTCGTAAAAGGTAAATAAATACTTTTTAATGTATTTCCAAATTATAATCAATTGTCGATATGGTAGTTTCTAACTTTAATCCCGATTTATTGCAATTACATTTAAAAATTTAAAAAAAAAGTCGGACAAAAAGAAAAATAGTCGCTACAGCAACCTCCTGAAGTTTTTGAGAAAATTGAAACACAATGAAATAGTATGTCGTATTACTAAAATGGTTGTATGGATGGGAGTAACGAAATTCTCAGAACGAGAAAATATTTATAACCTGAATTATACAAGCATCTTCAAAAACTCATGTATGTAATGGTGTGGTGTCGAATACACTCCTCATGTTACCCTGAAGTATGTATCCAAGCCTAAAGCTCATTTGCATCGATTTCAAGAGAACCTTGATGGGTTGTTTTCGTTGTGGCCATATAAAAGACGAGTTGAGGGGATGTATCTGACGTATACACCTACCAGAGAAGAAAAAGGTATCTAATAAACTGCGAAGAAGGCTTAAACAGGTTTTTTTTTCCATCTGGTCGGAAATTGTTCTGCTTAAATATATTGCCAGCAATATATAGTAATTATCGATGTGCCGGAATTCGTAGCAGCCGGGATTATGAACAACGCATTATGACAGCGCATTATGACATTTTATCTCCAGTTTTGACAGTATGACGATCTACAGAGATTTCTGGAAAGTGCTTACCTTGATACCTCAATCTAATCCAATCTAAGTTAAAGCCGACTTGTCAGAAAACAGCTAAACATACTGCAAAACTTTAAATGCCCATGCCAGAATTATAAATGAATTAAAATTAGTATTAAATTTAACCAAAATTATCATATCAATATCTTTTTAAATTCTTTTGTTTGCAGTAATTATCTAGTCCAGTTGTCCAGAACCAGTGTGCCACCACAATGTCAAATGTTTGCTGCAAGGATTTCGACTGGGTTCGTAATCCGTTCGTTATGAAATCAGAACAGCTCCCAATTAATATACAAATTTAAGAGCAGACAGAGCATTAGAATTGAAACGATTCGAAGTTCCTTTAGATACATTTTGGTTGACAATAAGCAATGAATGTCTGGTTATCTCTGATATGACAGTTTAAGTGTTATTGACATTTACAACTACATATTTATGTCAACTGGGCTTCTCAACATTGACTAAAATTAACACATTAGGACAGAAAGACACAAATACGTACGTGATGAAATAAGACTTTGACTGTCAATGATTTCTTCTCATGTTTAACCTCCTGTTTGCAGTTCAAAAGGCACAAAGATCACATTGAAGGTGAGTACAATTATTTACTTTGATAGTTATATAAAGGTGTCCGATATTTAAGTTCATGCAACACACTGTTTTTAGCTATCTTAAGCGTGTTATTTGTACGCTTACGGAGCTACATACCCCAGAAAAATGTTGGTTCTACAGTGGTGTGCCGTGTAGTTATGGATAATTTAAAGTGTGTCGCAAGTAGTAGTAGGTTGCTCAGCAGTGGTCTGATCTTTCATCTGAGGCGTCAATGTTTCCGGGTTAAAGAGGAGCGACCAAATCTGGATCTGTTAATCCAGTATTGAATAACATAGACACTGCTGAAGTTTGGAGGTAGATAATGCCATTCCTGATCCAGTACTCCACTGCTAATTAAAACTTGCGGTGAAGCTGAAGACTGATTAATGTCATGTCATAAATTTATTTTTTGTTGTACTATTATCGTTAAGAAAGGCAGTTCCTTCCCGATCCAGACCAGACAAGGCAACGTAACGCCAGTGCATTGCTCCAAAGACAAACCACATGGCAGTTTTCCCTGGTAACCCCTTCGCCAGCTCTAGCATACGCAGAGAACATTCGATGTCCATGCCCTGACCACCCGACATTCACGTGGCGCCCTTTACCCACCACCAGGCCTCAGACAAGCCGGTTTAAACAAAGTATTAGTTGGGGAAGTAAATTTTGGAACGGTGCTTCAACAACCACGGAGTAACCACAGTATCAGGCAAATTCTATCACTATTCCATCGTCCGATGGCTCAGAAAGGGAACTACCACTATTTTAGATCGAAATATTTACTCATTATTGGAGACCTTCTGAATGTGTAGTATTTTCTATAGCTTTGAAGTGTATCAACCTAGTACCGCATGCGTTTTTCAAGTTTTCTACAGTAAATTCAACTAACTACATCTCTCGCTACCAATTCCAAAGCAATTACCGTAGCTAATTCTTTGTTTATAACAACTCAACATTCAGAGGTTGTCTCTCCCAGAAAACAAACTCCCTCAGGGCGATTACATTTGCATTTAGATCTTTATTTAGCTCTACAAACTGGCCGGCCAACAATGGGCGAATTCTTCGTTTCTGGCCTGAGGGCCCCTACAGGGTGATCGGGGCCCCCCCATCAGCCGGCGGGCCCGTGTACATTTGACCCGCTTACCCCCCTCCTCGCCCCCAAACGCCAGCCCTGATTTATATACTCTTGTCCAGAGACGATTACACGACTTCCATGTGGCAGTTCTTCGCTAAGCTCTAGCGATGGAGAAGTACTTACTGCTCGAAATTTCACGTCTCCGTGTTTCTTAGCTAGCAATCAGAGGGCAAGTTCACGGCATTCTCTCTCTACTTGAATTTCGTAGGCTGCAATTGATCCCCCATAGAGGATGAAGAGGATCTGTCGGCTTTTTTTAATGGTCGTAGTAAGACTAGTGGAGGAACAATGCAGGTCGGTAGACCTACTCAATGGAAGCTGATTTCGAAAATACCGTAATTACTGTAAACGTCAAACTTTATCGAAAGTTACAACCAACTGCTTGGTGTGGGTAGGATTCCTCAAATAGCAGCTGCAAACAGCTGGAATTTCAGCGCACTCGGTTGTTCAAATCGGTTTCCACATGCGCATCAACCCTTCACCAATGATTCCATTAAGTTGATTCTGTCTAGACCAGAACCTGAATCTGAGCCTTTCGTCACAGACAATACCTTGTTATGCTGGAGATACCATACACCTCGCTAACTCCTCCTCCACTCCAACATTACTATTTATAAGGTTAATGCGGCAGTTGGGGTAAGAAAATATGGTTAAAGCATGCGCAATCACACTGGAAAATTTATTTGAATGTCGTAGTAACATTCGGGAAGACCAGTGCGGCTATCCAGATTTCGGTTTTCCAGTTTCCCGAAATTACTTCAGGCGAATTCCTGGATGGTATCTCCGAAGGCTATGGCCAAATTCCTTTCCGTTCCATGTCCTCAAACCTCTTCAGTCGCTAATAACCTCGACATCAAAGAGTCATAAGGTTCGACGTAATTTCTTTTTTTTATGACATTCTCTGTTTTGCGTATCATGTAACTTTTCTATGAAGATTATTATTTCTTCGAAGTCTTGTAGTACAATATTGTACTTTTATAACGAATGATGAACCCATTACTAACCTAAAAGATATCGCCTCTAGATCTGTTGATAGCTTAACAAACTCCTTCTCTTCTCCTTGCCATTTCAGAAGAATTTCGGAAGAAATGTAGTGTGTTGGTCGAGTTTGAGTGCCGCTTTCAGTTGGCCACCTGCCCGATTACACTAACGGCGAGGATCCTACTTAACCGCAGCTGCCTAAATCTCTTCTGCCGCCTTATCTGTCTGCAGCTGTCTTAAGGCGGAGCTGGCAAAGCTACCAACTTTTCATCCCGTTAACTCGCGGAACTTAACGTCATCACTTCACATTTAGAGCAGACGTCATCTTAAAGCTATTACGTTCGTCCCGCAAGATACTGTCTTCCGCGGCATTTTATGCGTATTAAAAAGATGAAATGTAGCTCTTACGAGACTTTCGCGACATAGCACCGTTGCACATTCTACCCTACGTCGACTCTCTACCCGCGCGTAGGAATTTTCGAATATAAAACAGGAGTTCGGGTCAATAGTTTAATCAAGATTAACGTGATTACAGAATGACAGCACAAATATTTTTTATTATATGACGAAGAAACTCAAGAGATATGCAGATTGAAGGGTTGTTAACAAAGAGAAATGGATCTGAACGAAACATAAAACTGATGATGTCATTAATCAGCCTAATCTCGTTCCCCCTCCCCCACCTCGAAGTTGTTTCGCGAAAGTTGACTACATTTTGATTTGGTAACTTCTAAATATGAACTTGTGACTCTACACCATTAAAAATAAATAAATTATTTTAATAAACCAAAAATTATTGTCATGAAAAATTCTATCGACACATCTTTATATAATGGGAATTATTAACGGCACAGCGCAAAGTATAGTTGCACAAGATTATCCAATCAGGATCAAAATAACAATTAGGAAAAATTACTTCAGCTACAGAGTTTATCATTTTAGCAGAATTAATTAAAAAAAAAAAAAACTCTACGAGCACGCTAATTGCTCAGGAAAACCAACAATGATTGTAAAAAAGAGAATATCGACACTAAATCTACGTGTGTAAAACATACTTTAAATGAAAGTACCAATTACCAGAACAAATATCTAAACCAGCCTATCAGTAAATAACTTAATGCTTGCGAATAACCAACATCCACGGAAGAAAATACCAGCAACAGAGAGCACGCGAGTGCTAGCTGTAGCTCTAACAGATTCTAAGACTGAATGAGACATTCAGCAAAACGATTAACAGCGGCTTGCTACTGTCCTCTGGTTTTTGCTATTAACGGACAGTGGAACCTTCGAAACTCGCAGTTTAGTTCCTAAATGTAAAATCTGAATGTAGCCGTTCGGAAGATAAAGTGTTTCGCCATGTCCTGCTAACATATCGTTTCCCGGGACCCCAGTTCCAATGCTGAACCCTGCCGAAGTAGCACAACTCTCTTATTGGGTCATTTTATCTTGTTATCACCCTCCCTATTCACGTGACCCCTAAAGCAAAGTGGGAGGCTTGTGGTTCGAAGAAACTGAGCACTAGAAGTCCGGTACCACCGAAATATGGTAAAGCCTGAGATTTAACTTTCGTACGAAATTCTGTCTAACTGATACAGTATCTCCCGAATTTATTGCAGACTGGTTTACGTTTAAGTTATAAAACATCAATATTAATAATTCCATTAACTCAGTCCTCAGATATCATGTACCATCAAATTTGAATAAATGTAGTATCCGGATGTAGGGTAAAAAAGTCAACTCCCTTCGTAGCTGCACACAATTTTTACACTGTTAGGAGTATTTCAGGAAGGTGTACAATGCACCCCCGCTTTTCACCGTTATCGAAATTAGTTTCTTTTCAACACGCGGAACAGTAAAGTTCGCAATAGCCCTGCTGGGCGGGTAGGGACCTTGACCAAGTAGACGAACAGATTTTGCATTCAACTGATTCAAATCTTTACGGAGGCAGGAATAAAATTATACGTGATGAAGATATCTGTGACAAAACTTTGATCGTGGGGATTCTTCCCCGGACGTTCAAACATCCTTTCGGAGTTTATCAGCACCATGTCTGTTCTAATTCTTAAAAAGTATTTAAGAGCTCATAAATTTCACCAAAACAATTAAATAAATTTTATAGACGAATTGAAAGGTCAATGGCAACATGAAACTGTGTGGTAAACCCGTCACATAAAAGTAAGACCATTAATCCTGCCATATTTTCTTTTAAACAATATTCAAAACATATAAGCTTAAGGTACTATGCTAAAAGTCAAAACAAATGAAATGAAATATCAGTGAAAATCTACCTGCGAAATCTTATTGTATACGGCAAGGTGATTTTTTTTATTATTATTATTTTACTTATTGCTTTACGCCTTGTCGACGGCTAAGGTCATTAGAGGCGTGATGGGACTGGGGACAAGGAACGGAAAGGAATTCTGCCATGGCCTTTTTGAAGGCTGCATTCCCGGCATTCGCCTGGAGTGGTAAGTTGTAGTTTTCTGCTGATCTTCATTTCTGCTGGCAAGTATTTAATGCATAGTTCAAGACTGGTTAATTTTTATTTATAATTGAGTCATAAGATTAACAGAAATGCTGAACGATATTTTGAAAGCTTCTGAAACCAAATTGTTTTAAATATTTTATGATTTTATTGAAACGTGTACTGTTTACTTGTGCCAACTTGCTTTAGTTGGGCGTCGACATTCCGTCCCTCCATCCATTTTCCCCAAGAATATCGAATCATTTCTGCCTTTATCCGCATACTAACTAATGTTCGAAAGATTACGAAAATCTAAGAGATATGAAACCAAGCATTTTCCTTACTTTAAAAATATAAATTGAGACTGAACTGTGGCATTCCAAGTGCCTAATATGAAACTTCATGTTATTAACGCCCGTTTATATTACTTATAATAAACCTTGTTTGAAATTTGCCAAATATGACCAGAGTAATTAAATGATCTACGTTGAAATGATCTGCGAACTACTACTGAAGTGTTCAGTTGTAAGAGCCGGATAATCATTAGTGTTGTCGGAATGTTTACGGAACTGCACACACATAGATCTCACGAGCTCGAACCGTTCCAAAAAAGTCTAACTACAAGAGGTGAACATACATTAGAATCCCGAAACCGTAAGCGTACGTGACGAAAGTAAAAATTAGCTTGTTTAATTTCCGGCACCAGAGGGAAAGTAACTGAAGGAGAACCAGAGATTCAAGGGTTAAATAATAATTAAGGCGAGCAAAGCGACCCTTTGTACTAGGAGAAGATTTGAACACCTACTGAAAAAAAAAAAAAACTGCTGCACCCTTAGATGTGGAACTGAGCATACTAATTCAAAGCCAATTCTAAATGTGCCATCAATCATTATTTTTGTAAAAAAAAAAAAACAACAAACAAATAAATTGCAATAATTTTATTATTTTTTTTCATTCTGATTACGAGAGGTCTTCAGTGCAGAAATCGCTATCGCAGAACGAACAAGTCTAGTAAATAGTATGTCACCTCTAGTTTCTTGCCCTAATGTAGTTCTGCCCGGTGAGCCTCCGTTTAAGAGAAATCGATGATTAAAACATGTAAAATTTGTGTCTAAATGACTTATACCTGTACGGAAGACTGTTCGTAAATAACATAGGTTTATCCGTTCGTATTAAGGCGGTGTGCGCCTCAGCGGAGGAACTAGAAGTGGAACTAGATAGAAATCAATATCAAATATAATTAGCATACTATCTCAAATGGACAAGTATTGAATATATCAGATTTGACTGAAAATTAAAAATTAGCAGAAAATCAGTAATGTTTGTACTCAATATAACTTACCAACGAATATTGTTTTTTTTTAATGAACAACTAGAATAGATAAATTTATATGAAAAATAACATAATTGTCTAAATGTTTATGAAGAACTTCAAATTAAAAGAATTGTTGTTCAAGGGAAAGCTGGCTCTAGAAAAAGTACATTAATTAATTATATTACTATTCGATTGAATCAAACATTGGGACCATCATCTTATCTATTGCTTGCGCCAACTGGTGCAGCTATTGTCAATATAAATAGTTCAAAAACACGTTCCATACTTTTAATAGGAGTAAATAATTGACACGCCCTAAGGCCCGAAAAGGAGTAAATAAAGTATTTAGAGAGGCCAGTTTACATTCACTTGCTCAATTTCAAGAGGAAATGTATGAGTGTAAATTTCTGTACATAGACGAAATCAGTATGATTGGATGCAATCATTTGAGGAAAATTGATTTAGGATTACGAAGAGCTATTTCTTCAAGATGAATCATTTTGCTGATTTGTTATGTAATTACAGTGATAAAATAGAAGGAAATGAATTCCTCTTAGAAGCGAAATCGTTATTCAAATCAAGTATTCAAAAATATTGTCGTTTTTTTTTTAATCAATATCATTCCGAAAAAATGAATCTCAACAAATATTTTGGGGTACACTTAAAGACTACAAAAGCTTTTAATTACACGTTACCTACAAACTTTTACATTACAAGAACGTAAGTTTTTCAACGATCCTATCACACTATTTGCAACAAATAAAGATGTAAAAGAATTTAATAATAAAAAATTAAAAAATTGCATTAACCAGTTGCTTATATACTAGCTGTTCATAATAGTTCTGGAACCATTTATAATTTTATCTATTGGATCTAAAGTTATGTTACGCTCTAATTTATGGATCGAAAAAGGATTAGTGAATGGATCTTTAGGTTATGTTCAAGATATTATTTATGAAGAAAATCTAAGTTCGCCTGATCAAATGCAAAGAGTGATATTTTCATTTAACTTATCAAAATAATGGTTGTGTTCCAATTCCACCCACAAACTAAATTTTGTAAAAGAGGAAATTTCACTTGTTCAAGAAAACAATTTCCATTACAATTATCTTTTGCAATAACAATTCATAAATCTCAAGGTTTAACATTGGATATAGTTGTTCAGATATTGGAGTGTAGGTTTAATATATGTTGCGTTATCGAGAGTAAAAACTTTAGAAAGGCTAGTACTAAATAGAAGATTTTTTTATGAAAGAATTAGTAATATTAAAAATTCAAGTATATTAAAATTTAGAAAACAGGAAGAAACTAGAATGAAAAATATTTTATCGGGTTAAAACTAAATTAAATAAACTGATTTTTTAAATACTTAAAGATTGTGTCTTATTACAAATGTGCCTAATTATTTTTTATCAACGTGTTTTATCATGGTGTTTGATGATAGTTCGTGAAGTGTCTATATTAAAATTCGTATTATTTTTTATTAATTTCTTTAGTTGTATATAATATTTCTTATAGAAAAACTTCGCGAGCCACCACAAAACCATGCTTTTATATAGTAATAATAATAAAAAATGCTGAATCATAATCATGCCATGATTTGGGAGGAGTTCAACGACGACAACACAACTTTTATATATTATGCCTATCAGTGAGGTTTTGTTTGTTAGATCCTGATAGTTGCAGTGAAGCAGTGGAGTGTCACTCAACTGCCTTAGCGATTGTCAGTCTATAGTCTGGGGATCACCAGTGGTCCACGAAATGGGACAGGTGGTGCACAGCCAGAACATAAAAAAATTAATTCTAATTGAATTAAAGATATCATAACAAAAAGCAAATTAGTAAAAATTTTGACATAAAATGGATAGCATACTCGGACTATATAAGAATAAAAGCAAGCATATGCTATAAGCCGAAGTAATTAATGTTTCAACGATCAGCAAAAATCTGGTATTGTCGGGACTTGAGGATATGACTACATTAATACCACAATAATGCTAAATACGTTTCCAGTCGGTATCAAATAAAGCGGCGTTCCTTTGAAGATTAAGTTAATAATCGTTTTATGAGGTCCTTAAATTAGGTCTACGTCTTACGGGACTGCGGAATGTGTCGATAATAACTGGTAGAATCGGTTAATAATATACACATTGGTAAAAAATTACATCTTATAAATTTGTGGCCGTAAAATTGTTTTTGACAATTTATTCGTCCTCAGCGTGTAAAAGGTTGAGAAACGCTGCCTCAAATCAATGAATCAAGAAACGTAGTCAGACACAATGAGACTATATTATATTCTAAGTATTCCAGATACAAACGATATACATATGCTGTTTAATTCTTAATACGCCATGTAGTTCTGGCAGCTATGCTCCTTGATCAAATCATTGGGGAAATAAGCCCGTGCTGTTTATCATGAAAACTTCAACACAAAAACATCGAGAATAAAGTCTAAATTGATTAATAAAAATTAAGTCCATATTTGCAGCATTAGTACTGAATATTGGAGACCGTTCTTCCATCAGGCGAACAAAATTTTAAGAAAGTCTGTTAATGATACCACTTCAACATGTTGTTTCATATAGCTCACGCAACATAAAAGTGAACCACCTATCATTCGTCATCCTTAATATTTTTCCTTAAATTTGTTTCTTGTTCTAAAGCTCTGAAATTTTGTTTATTGATTTAACAGAAGGAACACCTAAGAAGATTTTTTTTTATAAATTCGTTAACGATTTATTTGTAAATTTCTATATGAATCAAATTAAATGTGCTGTTCGTATTTTTTAAAAAGGCAATCATTTAACTATTTTTGTTTGATCACAGCAACTCTAAATGATGTTACATAAATTTGAATAAAATCCTCATATACAGAGTGAGTCCATAGATAAAACATGACGTTTTCCATAGATAAAACATGACGTTTGGGCGATAGTAACTCTGACGCCATTGTCAAATGACTGAATCACTTGACAATAGCCGAGAGGATTTTATTCATATTCAATGCTGAGACCTCCAGTCTTACTTATGTCAATTTATCTGAATTATGCTTTCATATGCAAGTTGGAGGATGGAGAAAGAATTGATGGTGAAAGGTATGAAGACTGTAGGCACCTATTCACTGGGCGCTTCATTCTACTACAAACATTAAAACATTTTTACATACTTAAAATAAGTCCAGTGCAATCATTTGTTTAATCTCAATTATAAATTCCATATCTTCACGTCTCTAAGGATACAATGCTGTTTTCTTCTAAGGTCTTTAGATTCTCAAACTATAATGGAAAACGCGTATGCTCTTCGGGAGTCGGACGTTTGGCTACTGCCATGTTGATCTAAAATTTAGAATTCTTGCATTACACCATGTTGATTTTTTCCCCTTCTTAACTTCTAATGCCGCCGATTAAAAACCAAACGCTCACGAAAATATTCACCCTTTAGTTTCTGTTCTTGTTCACATCGACAACATGAAGGAAAAAAAGAAATATTAGATGGAGAAAAAATGATAACTGATGCATATTTCTACGAACACGCACAAATTTCTGTTGACTGGTGTAAAAGTTATGGAAATTAAGCCTGCGGTGCATTAAAGACATGAAGAGAGGTGAGAGGTTGCAAAGTTGAGGGGGCTTAATAATTTTGTCACTATAAGCGAATACGTGCAAAAATGAAGTGTTTTACAATTTTGAACATAACATTATAGCTAAATTATAATAAATAATAATAATAAAGAGTTGTTCTGTTGCAAGTGTTTCGCCGTTTTTTGAGGTATCATCAGCACGAATCAGTACTGAAAATTACACATATTTTTAAAATTTGGTTAATTTAATTTAACGTAGTTCTTATTTACATTGCTGAATGTTTTTCTACTTACTGTTTATATTAGTGTTAGTAGGTTTTCTAGCCATTTCTTCTTTTCTCAGTTTGGAGACATCTGTATAAATTTTTTGTCTGCTATTGCCATCTTCTGTATTTTTACCAGGAGTACTGTGACAGCGCTAGTTTTGAAAGAGTGTCAATCGATAATGCATTTCTGATCTTTTTTCAATTATGTACTGCGCATATGTGCGCTTGTGTGTGTGAGTGTGGAAGGACATGCAAGTGTATGGGTTTAGTACATTTTTGTGTTTGTTATGTTTTCAACTCTGTCGGGCTAGTGCGTGTTAAATAGTATGAATAAAGTTTGGTTGAGTAGATTTACGCAATCGTTTAGTATGTGTTTGTCAATGTTTATTGCTTTCCAGAACAGTGAGGGCGTTATGCCAGTAGTTACTAATGTGAGGATTTGCATATCTATCGGTGTCTGATCATCATCTACGAGATTTTTGACGAATGTGGAATTGTTGCTGTACTTTAGTGCTCTAGTGTTTTTTTTTTTTTTTTTTGTGTTTTTTTTTTTTTTTTTGTTTTTTTTTTTTTTTTTAAACTGCTTAACGTCTCCTATAACAACTAGGTCTTTAGAGACGGGAAAGGATGGAGGGCAAGGAATGGGAAGGAATTCGGCCATGGCCTTTTGAAGGAAGCATCCCGGCATTCACCTGGAGTGATTTGGGGAAACCATGGAAAACCCAAATCTGGATGCCCGGACGGGGATTCGAACCGCCGTCCTCCCGAATGCGAGGCCAGAACGCTAGCCGTTACACACACCACGCTCGGTAGGTGTGTTCTTTCTATCTGATTTGGAAAGGCCTTCCTGCCTACCCCATGTATACAGCCCCTTATTTTTGACATGTAGGTTGGTAAATGCAGTTGTGTCAAAATGGATTTTTAATTGTTGATTACTCAAAGGAGCACTTTGACGGAAATTATATATATACAAGTTGACCGCTTTTTTAATCAGTTTCATCAAATGTAGAGTCCAGTTTGAAGACAACTTATTTTTTAAATCTTAATTTCAATTAAAGTGAAATTTAGTTAAAGTTTAGAGATGCGCTTTGGTTCCATACTTCACATCCTCTTATGGCTATACTTTTAAACACCATACATGAATATTCTGCAAACTTTCTAATGAAGTTACACTTTGTTAACGTCTTAAACGTGTCATCTTCAAAGTTGAACTTCTTATATATATAAATTCTGATGGAAATGTATTGTAAGCATTCAGCATGTAAGTACCCCTTGTAGATTTATATTTTCGGTTCGACAAACACACGCCAGCTGAACACTATAAAAACTTGTATGGATGAAGAAGCTACTCCTAGAAAGCTCCAGGTGTTCTTGATATTCACTGAACACAGATACTGGGTCCCTCCTGATTGAACCTCTTAATTTGTGCAGTATGCCAACTGCAACTGTTAAGATTGTAAGTTAATATTAGAATTTCCATTGTACAAACATCATTAATAACAGTGCATGAAGGATGGAATTGGTAAGAGAGTGTTGCAAGCAATGGAAACAATATTTAAAAAAAACTCTTCCACTTTATTTCACGGTAAAAAAATACTCAAGAAGCCATTTTTCTGTGTAACAGGAAACAAGAACAAACACTTCTGTACAAGTACAGTTCATCATGAAAAGATATTTTGGTAATGCAACACAGAAGGTATTCATTTGCAAGATTTATTTCAAGTTGAAACTACAAACAAAACAAAATTAAATCATTTAATATGATATGCTTCAGTCATATTTTTAATAGAACATTCTAGGGAACTTCACTATCTCTGTTGAATTCGTAATCGGTTACTGACTATGCCGAAGGCAAAATAACCATCGCAAGCAAATGGAAAACAACGGATGAACAAAAAATTAAACACAAATACTTAGATAGTACAAGATTTTTAGCATTGCCCTAAGCAAACGAATTCATGACAGCAAAGAAGTTATATTTAAAAATGTAGTACCATTATAAATGCGCACAAGTAACTTTTTAATAATGGTTACGAAAATACAGACATAAAAGACATAATTAGCTAAAGCTATTTTCCTAGTACCCTGTTCTGGCATTTTCCAAAAGAGAGTAACAGAAAAACACTTCCAAAGCCATAACGGCAACAACTTCACAGGAAAACCCCAGGTTCCTTATCTACTATTTCGAGTATAATATTCCAAGCTTCAACGAGACTGATTCCTACACGATGTTCCACAAATGACCTTGACGAATATTTCGCATATGGTATGAAATCTGCTTCGGGACATTCAGTGGAGGATAACTGGTGATAACTTTGACAAGATCGCTTCAAAATAACAAAAAAAGGAAGTTATTTTTGGAGGAATTAAAATACAACAGCAGCACTTTGATACTTCTTACATAAACTGGGAACGGTATAAATAAAAATACAGCGAATTACAGTTGTTAGACGCGAGATAAGATAAGAAAGTTACTGATTTTTTTCTTCTTCTTCTGGCCCTCTAAACAGTCATCAACGCCGTTATGTATGGACTTGTCCCCTATGCTACCTTCGCTTCGCCAGCGGCTACGTCAAAAATCCGACTAAAATGCAAGTGGCGTGAAAACATATAATTCTTAACAAATGGAGCGAAGAAAGAATCATATAAAAAAGGGCATTGATCAATGTATAAAAGAAGGGCATTGATCAATGAATAATACGAGATAGCAAGGTAAATTTTCACTGAATGAAGACATGGGTACAGGTATTAATTTGAAACTGTAATGGATTCCAGAGTTCACGGGCAACATCTTTACAGTACCAGTTAGTTTTCTTTTTTTAAACTTGATCCACGCTTCCGAATGCTTCTTGAGCTCTAAACATTCTCTACGATCAATAAGAGAATTTATTCAACTCAAAGCTAACCAAAATTTATGCGAACAGGCCCTTCAAGCGTGTTTAGTTGCAAAAGAATAACATGTGTAAAGCGGTTGAATTTTTTCATGTTTTGATACAATCGTACAGGTGGTTTGGCAGCAATAATCTGTTAGGCGGAGTTAACTCGAGTGTAAAATCACACAATCGTCTGCACCAGGAAATTACACAGATGAAGTGAAAGATACTGAAGGCATTGCCATGTCAGTGATGGGTGATTTGAAAAATATTCTTCCACACTGAGAGATTATTTGGGCACAATGGATGAACTTGATTGAAATAGCAACACATGAACAGTGTTTCAGCAGCTAGAAGGCACTGTGAACTCAAGAGAGAGCACCTAATTGACGAAAGTGAAATTGATATTTATAAGCGAAATGAAAATTAAGACAAACGCTAAATAAGCATCAGATGAAATAGTGTAAACGACAAATGGTATGATTTATGGTTAGAAACATGTGAATTTAGTTGTTTGACTGGTTGAATCGATCAGTATAGCTTAATTCGCGTGTAACATGGGCGTACCTAACAATTTGTCAGAAGAAATCCCTAGTGTCAAGAGGTATTCATGGAGGCTTAGGGAACAATATATTGGAGTGTAGCGCTTAATGTTTGTGGATTGTTTCAACTAGATTAATTCGGTTTTAGTTCAGGAATTCGTAACCAATAATGATGGTTAGAGCCCGAGCACGCCGTAGGTCGCAACATAGTTTATGCTAGCTATGATCCTAATATTAGACAGAATAATGATTTGTCCATTAGGCTGAAATGAGACACCCATGTGAAGACAAAGTAGCAGTTGTGGAGGCTCAGGGCGCCGCTCCGAGGTCTGCGTCTCCGTCGGCGTCCTGGGCGACGCGCTTCGAGTCGGGAGCGGCCGGGGCGGCGCGCAGACGCTCCACCCTGTCGAGCAGTGCGCGGTGCAGCGAGTCGGCGTCCTTGGGGGCAGTCGTCACGAGGAACACCTTGAGGTCCCCCGAGGCGTCGAGCGCGGTGAGCCGGACGCTCTTGGCGCCCGGCCGCTCCACCACCATGCCGGGCCACACCTTGGTGTTGACGACGACACGCAGGCTGCCGGCAGTGCGCACCACCAGCCTCGAGGATTGCTGGTCTCGGTCGTTGAGGCGCAGCGTTCCTCGGCCGCGCTCCGCCCAGGAGCCCTTGGCCTTCTCGAAGGCGTACAGCTTGCAGTCCAGCTGCAGCACGTTCACCTCGTCCTCCTCGCCGGTGACCACGGCCACCTCCTCGTACTTGCGCTTGGCGGCGCGCGACTCTTCGTACTCGCGAGCAGCGTCGCTCAAGCTCTTGGACGGCTTTTCGGGGGCGGTACTGTCGCTCTCCGGTCCACCGCCTTCCTTCCGTACTGCTGAGCTGAACAGCATTTCCGAAGAACTCGAACCGTTCGCCTCGATGTGC
>JARYHS010013631.1:67309298-67346633 GCA_031002005.1 Vandiemenella viatica
TATCAATTTCTGATATTAAAATAACCTTATCCATTTCAGTTATACGGGATTACAGGTAAGAATGGCAACGATTATGCACCATTATTTAATGACTGCAGTTACCTTCGACTGCTATAAATCCGTCGTGGCTCTTATATCGGTAATACTAATCAAATGCTACTTTTGTCATCGTGTCCGTAGCGTTGAGGTCACGCGCTCGGCCTTAAACAGGCCATACACGTTAAGATGGCCATACACGATCGCTCCAGTTGGATTTCATCAGTATGGATGACATCCGTTCGGATGACATCCAAAGCGTAGCACACACACCATCATTCCATCACTCCAGTCAGCGACAATAATGAAAAACTAGGCAAAGCAAACAACAAAAAGTTCTCAATTTCTTATTCAACAATCAAATTATGCCAAGTACTAAATAAAATGAGACTGAATTAATTTTTAAAAATACTCAAACTTATCGAATACTAAATAAAAATGCTGAGAATTAAATAAAAGTCCAAAAATTGCGAAGTGACGAAAAATAGGCCCTGTAATATTACAAAAACGTTTAGAAAAGCTACAAAATGATTATAAAACAGATTTATTAGTTTAGCAGGCCGAAAATAGTGACAGGTACGTCACATGTTGTAAAACAACATATTGAAACAAGTAGGCTCATATAAAATTAATCTTATCTTACCATATTCTTTTTAAAAACAAGACCGCAAAGAATTATCTTTTTATACACGGTTTCTCTGTTTGCATTCATGTCTTTATTTTTAAATAATAATAGCAATTGGTCTATTGACATATTGCTTTTTTGTTTTGTCATGGTAGTCGGGATTAGAGATCTGCCACAGGAATGTCTTTATACTTCTCAGTGATCTCCAGCACATGATGAGTCGACATTATTTTTATTCAATAAACTGTCTTATTTTCGATACTACATTCAAAAAAATATTTAACTAGTAGGAAAACAAATATTTCTATACCAGATTCAAACCAAAAAGAAGTGGTACAATGTTGTATAGTCCACTCAAGACCATGATGTTGTCTGCTCGGTGGTCGGCGACAGAATGAGAAGAGTTTGGACCGCGGTTTCGCCATACACGAGCCGACTGGAGTGATGGCTTGATGTCGCTCCACGTGGTTTCCCCACACACCGTCAGTCATCTTGACGGCATGATGGACGAAACTGATGGTTATTGAACTGACCGGATATCCAAATAATCCTGTCAGTCCACGTTTCCACAGTAGTTTCCCCATAGGCGAAACGATAGTGGCGTGACATCGCTCCATTTGGACGAATGGAGCGATCTTGTATGGCCACCATTAGGACCGTCGCTTGGACCATCCCACGGACTTGGATTGGTCGTAAAGCAGACTGTACGATCAAGGTCAAGCCGCTAGTCCCTTGAAATTGTCATCTAACCGACAACACACGCTCCGGTCATAACGTGAGTGTTGATGTTTGAGGCATTCCGTGCGACCAAGTTAATCAGTCTATAAAGTGCCATAGAGGTGTCAACATGGAGTGAAAAATGAAAAGAAGTTTGTAACTGAGTATCTGTCACTAAACGAACGGAAACAAAAAACACATTTTAGAAATAATGATACTTTTGCCCTTTCAGGATCGAATTCCAGAAAATTCGTTTCTGAAAATATGACCTCACCAAAACGCAGATCTTAATCTTTAAAATGATACGTCATTTATTGCTTTCGGTTAGTTATCAAGGGAGATAAATGGCTCTTCGCAAAAAAAAAGCTCGTTTAAAAATAATAATTCGGCCAAAGCCTTTTAAAGAAAGCATCCTGGCATTCGCCTGGGTGATTAGGGGAAACCATGGAAAACCCAAATCTGGATGCCCGGACGGGGATTCGAACCTGTGTCATCCCAGATGTGAGCCAGATTGTTTCCGGTCACTCACCACGTTCGGTCCTCATTTATAGATTTCGGTTTGATATGAAGGGAGATAATGGCCTGTGAAAAAGAAAAGCCTTTTGTAAATAATATATATGAGAATCATAGTGATGTATCAAACCAAGAGCTCTGCTGTTCGCCTGTGCCGAATTTTTGTAGAACCGTCTGTACGAAGAGTTGCAACGTACGTGTGTGAATAGGACTGTTGTTGCTATGGTTCGATTGATAGCCTTTGCGACCGTCGTAACGCCTATGGCCAGCTTTAGTTACCGGATTAGCTGTGGCCAGGGATTGTGCTACAGAATCCAGATTACTGTTTTAACATTACATAATAACAATTTTATTTACTGATGCAACTGTGAAGAAATAAATTGTCAAAACACTAAAAGTAAAGTATGTACACACTTTGACAATAAATTTAGCCGCCGCTGAAAAATTCTATCACTCTTATTTTGCAAAATCTGACATCAATGACATCCCAGGAAACAGTAATGCAAGCCAGTATTGCATTACTGTTTCCTGGGATGTCATTGATGTCAGATTTTGCAAAATAAGAGTGATAGAATTTTTCAGCGGCGGCCAAATTTATTGTCAAGTGTACGTATTATGTTTAAATTAAAATATTTATTATTCCTTTAATTTTATTCAGTTATATTCATTCTATGTAGATCTGTCCAGAGATATCGCTATTGAATACCACCTGTATTTAGTTAAGCAACTGCAACGAAATGAACTGCCAGAACACTGCTTTTAAATCGTTATTTTTGACGAGTTTAGAAGCTATTTATATTCAGTACAGATGTTTTCACTACTTCTCTTTTATTGTTAACGGTCCCATACACATTTCTACTTATTGCCTAACTTGATTGTGATGTAGCTGAAGTTGGACAGTGTATGGGTAGTTTGAGAGACCAAATCGCAAGTTGTACAACCGAGTTGACAAATTCAGACTCCTTTAATATTTGTGGGTGGGGCACAATGTTGTGCAAACATGTAGGAGTGTATATGGGTAAGTTGTTCAACCTGGCTAGCAGCATCTGCTCCGGTTTCTCGTAGAGTCATTATTAGTCATCTTTGCTAGTAGAGGTATATTGATGACAACCAATAAAAACATAGATGCATGGTAAGCCGTCATGGAAAAGTTTAGGAGTCTACCACAACTGTGGAAAGTAAAATCTGATTTATATAAACATAATAATTCAAGAAACAAGGACTGGGAAGAATAACTGATTGATTTCGAAGAAGGCACACTTGGAAGTATGAGAAATATACAACAAATATAGGAACTCAAGAAAAAACTAAAGAGCGAAATATCGTAATCAGGAGATGAAGATATATATGAACCTGCCCTATGGTATTTTGATAAATTAGATTTTTTATAGGACCAGGAAACACATTTAACTATAGGACATATCGTCCTTTGACAGTGAAGAAAACCACAATGATGACCTGCGTTGAGCTCAAGTTTAATTTATAACTTTGCAATTAAGGAGAGTTGGGTAAAAATCGAGAATTACAAAAGTATCTTAAATATGATCAATAAATCATCCGCTAACCGACCACCCGTAAATCAAACTCACTCTAGCAAAGAAAAAAAAATGTTGTAAGGATATTATCATCAATTTTTATTACAAATTCGATAAATATTATCTATTACTGTTGGAATGTCAGTTATAATTTAACATGTCTGAAATTTGTTTATAACTTTAAAACAAGTGAATAAGTAGATAGTTTGTAACTCGAAGGGACCTTGGTGGTTTCTTCCTTTTTTCACCCAATTCTTCAATTTTTGGTTTCCCTCTTCCCTGATTTTTCCTGTAAGTTATTCTTAAAATTTATTCCAGTTATATATTCGATAAAAAAAAAAGATTGTGTCTAAAAGTTTTCCAATTGTTACTAAACAGGTATTCATTTTAGTGTTTGAAAATGTGTAGACGCCTAGAGTTTTCGTGAAAACGTTGATGTGTATTTACATATTTCGGTTAATCGACGGTTCATCCTCAGAAAACTTTTGTAATCTTCCGATGCAGCTACTTGGAGCTCCGATAACAAATTTGTGTGTGAAAAATCGGGATGTTTTCGGAGTCACTTTATTACCCAAATTTTTCTTATTCTCTTTTTCATCTCATTTTATTTATTTTGCCTGCAAGATTAGGGCTGTCAAGCCCTTTCTACAACTTACCAAATGTTTATAAAACATAATTTACAATTTAAATTAACAGCATACAATGCTTAATTTCCGTGAATCCATAACGTGACCATACGTCCCACTTTCAGGCTGTCTGTCCAGCGAGAGTAAAAATGTCCCGCTTTCACAAACAAAACGACAATTTAATATATCTATCTATTAAGGTCTATAACAGACGATGCGGTTTTTGCTGTCCGGTGGTCGACTCGACGCATGGGGCATTGCTGATCACGCAAGGATTTATTAGCAGCAGCCAAAATATGGAAATGTTTGATGAGTTTTCTCGCATTTCCAACCACGTCAGAGATAAAAAAAATCACTATCTGGAGTGCTGAGTATGCTGTTACCGAAGACCGTTGGGCGCAATCATTTCAACACTTCCGTGCTAACGCTCTCAACTCCACGAACTTTCATACGAGTATAACTAAGTACGTTATGTGTCTGGAAGTAACTTTCCTGTCGAAAGAGTTTTTTCTCTGATTAACAAAATATGGACAAGTGACAAAACACAGTGAAGTGTCGCAGTACTGAAAGCTATCTTGATTGCCAAGACTAACATCAACAAATCCTGTAGCGAGCTGCATTCCTACTTGAAAACCAGGCCCAATATTTTGAAAATGATTTGTTCTGCCGATAAATAAAAAACAACTGCTTCGTTCGACGTTAGTTGTCAGAATCTAAGGCTAAGTAACTCAGTTAACATGTAATACATTCTTATTATTATAAGTGTTCTACATTTTGGAATAAATACTATTAATATACTTTTTTTTTAATACACAAATTCTCAGGCGTCCTGCTCTGACGAAAAAGAAAAATGGTACAGCAATTATCATTGTACGCAAAGCGATTTCTTCAACTTCCAACATTACTATCAAACACCTTGTTCTATCTATGTTGATTCTCAATCTACTGATATCTGGCAACAGTTTTGTTAAACTTGTTTTTGATTTCATCAACCAGGTTGAGAGACATAGTGAACATGAGGCCAATTAGAGAAAGCTCGAAGAAATGAGTTGCCAGAACCCGTTATTTTCGTGGACTTAGAAGTTAGTATCAGAATAGCTAATTATTACCACTACCATTCATTACTGTGAAGTGATATTTTAGGATTACAGTTAATTCCGATTATTACCATATTCAGCCAAGCCCATTAAACAAGCAGGATTCCGCAGCAGCTTTAGCACATAGAAACAACTTTCTTGCCCTAAGAGAATTAATTAGCCGAGCGTACAAATAGCAAGTACTTCTATCTGTAGGTTTTGTTTTTGAGCAATTAATTCAGAAAGTTATAAGGTTGTCGTGTAAGCATTGTAAGGGCGTGGTGTGCGGAGATCTGTATCAGAAATCTCTTCTCCTCAACCTTCGTTGGCGTCAAAGAACCAACTAAGGTTTTCCTGACGAAAGAGATATCAGGCAAGGTGATCTAGTCACGCATAAATGGCTTTTTATCTGTGTAGGAGATGGCAGTCAGGAATCTAGTACGGTCACAAAAGAAATTTGAAACTGTGACTTGTTCTTTTTTTTTTAACATTGTGACCTTTGAAATTTTTTTCTTACCATTTCTGTGCTTTCCTGAGATTGGTGAGCGGTAAGAATTTAAACCACGATGAAAACTTTTCACACCTATTGAATGGTTGAGCGTGAAGAGTTAAAGGCTGAACCGCGAGCCAAGTTGCTTCCGTCTTGGCGGCCTCTTTCGTCTGGAAAGCAGAGAGAAGTTTATAAATTCCGATAGCGGCGGCCGTTTCACAATATGAGAGAGTGGGATCCAGCCCCCTCCTCGGATTGATTCTCAAGTGGGCCGTCACGAGAGGAGGAGAAGCCGCGGGGAAAATTCGATACATGGCCTCAAGGCTCAGGACTCGGTCCAACTGTATTTCTTAGAGACGGTCGCAGGAAGAAATCTCAAATAAGATCCTCGCCTTAGTGACGCGTTATACGCAACAGCGTCCAATCTGTTCAGCGATGCACTGTCAACGGTGGCTGCAGGAGATTAAAGCTAGCGGATTCCTTCATCAGAATAAAGTGCTTGGTTCCAGCCAACTACCACACATTGCAGTATAAAAGTGTTATCCACTTCAGGGATCGAACTTTTCTCGGAAACGTAGCAAATTGTATGGGTAGATGGTATTTCATCATTCATATCACTTACATTACTTTTAGACCGGGTCATAAAGCCATCGTCGTAGAGACATAATGAAACGATCGACATTGAATTAACTGCTTCGAATCCCCGTGACGAGAAATTTTCATCATTCAGAAATTTCGCAGCACAGTAAAAGAGGTGATGATGATTGATTCCTCTTACCACATTTGATAGCTAAGTCATTTGCTAAATCTCAAAACCCTCTACGGTGAGTATGGATTGAGATCGTACGATACTCTTAACGGTGATACATCCGTCGGATGGGGTCGTTAAATATGTCGGTTTCGTTAGTTCCCAAATAATCGGTCTGAATTGTATCGACACCGATTTTCAACCTCCTACATCTAATCCACAGCAGAAACAATACGCTACAGTGAACAAACTTACTATCTTCACACATTCGGTAACAGTTACAAAATCTTTCTCATGGTGAAAGGCTACGAAAAACAACTCTAGCTACAACTCCCCGGGTAGTTGTTACAAAGAAATAAAACCCTCCGTAGCCACTGCGTAGACCCGAGTACCCGCTATGGCATTCGTTTATCTCGTGTGGTGAAGGAGCGTTTTGTAAATTTTTCGCGATTCTTTCTTTAATTATTTATTTATTACTGTTATTTAATTATGTTATTAGTGATAATCAGCCGCTTTTTTGTCTCGGGTTTCACAGGTCATGTCATAACCTGCGTCCTCCAGAATTAGAGCCCAGAGCGTTACCGCTCGTCCACAATGATCATTAATTAGCCGGTTTAGTTTCGTTCAAATAAGAAGTATAACTGAATAATTGCGTACACTTAAGGCTGTAGTCTACTAAGGATTCCAAGAGGGTTTAAGGCGTGAGTTTCTTATAGCCCTGTAGACTAATTCGTAACCCCATGTTATTACCGATATATTCCTGACTCTTCTTCATAGTTAATTTAGTATCTTGTTCATTCACAGTTAAGCTTTTGAAATATTGTTGGCATTTGACTCATATACTTTAAGGAAAAATGTATTATTTTGATTACACTAAACTCGTAATGTAAACGTGCAGGAGTCAATTGTGATTGGCTGTAATATGAAATATGCAAACAGTGAGATAAAAGTTTTTGTTAATTTCGATACACGTGAAACCGCGTAGGTTGCGAAAACAGTTATTAGATTACATGACCTGGAGATTACACGACCTCATTATAATTAAAGCTAATACATAGTTTCAGGTAACCAAGGAAAACACGAATTTCGCACTATTCTTTCTTAAAAAAGACGAAACTTTACTGTATACATCTATACTGTGAGTTTTACACATCAGCTAAATATTAAATAGTTACCGAGAGTGGTAAGTGAGCGGTAACGCTCTGGCCTCGCATTCGGGTGGACTTGGTTTTTTTTTTTTTTTAACTGCTTAACGTCTCCTATAACAACTAGGTCTTTAGAGAGGGGAAAGAATGGGGGCAAGGAATGGAAAGGAATTCGGCCATGGTCTTTTGAAGGAAGCATCCCGGCATTCACCTGGAGTGATTTGGGGAAACCATGGAAAACCCAAATCTGGATGCCCGGACGGGGATTCGAACCGCCGTCCTCCCGAATGCGAGGCCAGAACGCTAGCCGTTACACCACCACGCTCGGTGGGGTGGACTTGGGTTCGAATCCGCGTCCGGGCATCCAGATTTGGGTTTTCCTTTGTTCCACAAATCACTCCAGGCGAATGCCGGGATGCTTCCTTCAAAAAGGCCATGACCAAATTTCTTCCCGTTCCTCGTCCCCAGTCCTTTCCCACCTATAGTGAACTTTACATGGACATCAATAAGGTGTAAAGCCATAAGCAAAAAAAATAAATAGTTGAATGTGATGTGTGTCAGTATTTTTATAGGTGGAAGAACAGAATTCATTTTAGAACTTAGCAGTCTCCATATCAAACATATTATGATTGCAGGGTGCTGGCAAGAAAGCAGAATTCTCAAATCAAGGTGTGTTAAAACACATTTCTGCTCCCATACGGCTAAATTCGATCACTTATCATTTGATAACTTGATGATAAATATCACTAGCGATCAGATTATTCAGGTAGTTTAGTATTTAGTTGTTCTTGCACATTCATTACTTTTTGGAGATTAAATCAATCATCTATCAATAGCCACCGCACATTAGTGACAACAATACCTCAAACTAAATAAATGTAAAATGTATAACGTTTGTTGAACCAACCCATATTGGTACTGGTTGAACGATTGTATTTGTTAAACTTAATTGAATTCCTTGTTTAAACGAACATATACATAGCTAAATCCTCTGAGATAGATCACGCAGGCAAGAAGAGACGGAAGCACCCACGTCAGCACTACCAGCTATGAGCTTGTTTCAACATTGAACGGCACAGCGACAGCGCAGCGAACTACACAGTCCGCAGTTAGTAGTTTGAGAATTAAGCTTTCAGAAAACTTAAACTTCGATTACAGTATTTACTAGAAAATTAAAATATTAGTTGTCGTGTGATAAACCTTCAAATCTCACGCAATTTCGTTATGACAATTCAGCAAGAAAAGAAAACTGAATTATGGATTAATACCTCCTAGCATTCATTTTCGATGCTAGAGTAGACGAGATTTGCAGAGATAGTTATAATTTGTAATCGTGGATTTATTTACAAAAAGAAGTGAGAGTTCAAGAAAGAAGGCTAAATGCACAAAGAAACCCTGATTTTTTAGCCTTTGGGCTTTAGGAAAAGATTGGGCGTGGGTGGTGAAAGAATGGGAAGGAATTTGGCGATGGCCTGTTGGAGTGATTCCGGGAAATCATGGAAAACCAAAATCTGGATCAGAAGACGCGTCTTTCAGATTGCGAAGTCCAATCATCGGACTCGGTTAAACCGTAAGAGATACGAGATATGGATAGTGCTATCCCTTTTCTGAAATTTTAAGTGCCATATATACATTTAACGTTAGAACCTGCAATAAAAGAACAGCACATAATTTTGTAACCAACTTGGTTTTCTTGTATTATCAGGCAGACGACTGTCGGTATGGACTCTTTCTGCCAATCAACCGCTTTTTGACGTAGTGTTGGTGATGAATTGACAGACCACTCACCTGCTAAGTGAGAGCAACTCTCTGGGCATTAACCGGTGTTAGGCCGGCATTCAAAGGCAGCCGTTTGCGAACACATGCCGTCAACATGTTTCTGGATTAAAACGGCAAAACGACGAGGCCATAAGCCTCGTGGCTCTCACTGCTCCTGACAGCCGTAGCTCTGTTGGCGCTGCCCTTCTTGCCCCTGCTGAAAGCAGCACTCCCCGCTGCCCAGGAGGATCCTTGGTGCCTGGTTAAAATAAATACTGAGTAACCGGACAAGTGTGGGTCGAGCCTTGCGAAATCCTAGTTCCGTAATCTAATGAGTTTAGTAGATATCTGGTACGTAACAGGTAAGAGGGTAGTGCGAAAGTAATTGTTTGACACGTTTTCAGATTAAAGTGCCGTGCCACGTTGACGCTCCAACCACTAGTGCAATATTTTGGTTCCAATACAATATACACTCCTGGAAATTGAAATAAGAACACCGTTAATTCATTGTCCCAGAAATGGGAAACTTTATATACACATTCCTGATCATTGATCACACAGATAGAACCATAGGCACATAGACACAGGCAATAGAGTATGCACAATGTCGGCACTAGTACCGTGTATATCCTCCTTTCGCAGCAATGCAGGCTGCAATTCTCCCATGGAGACGATCGTAGAGGTGCTGGATGTAGTCCTGTGGAACGGCATGCCAAGCCATTTCCACCTGGCGCCTCAGCTGGACCAGCGTTCGTGCTGGACGTGCAGACCGCGTGAGACGGCGTTTCATCCAGTCCCAAACATGCTCAATGGGGGACAGATCCGGAGATCTCGCTGGCCAGGGTAGTTGACTTACACCTTCTAGAGCACGTTGGGTGGCACGGGATACATGTGGACGTGCATTGTCCTGTTGGAACAGCATGTTCCCTTGCCGGTCTAGGAATGGTAGAACGATGGGTTCGATGACGGTTTGAATGTACCGTGCACTGTTCAGTGTCCCCTCGACGATCACCAGAGGTGTACGGCCAGTGTAGTAGATCGCTCCCCACACCATGATGCCGGGTGTTGGCCCTGTGTGCCTCGGTCGTATGCAGTCCTGATTGCGGCGCTCACCTGCACGGCGCCAAACACGCATACGACCATCATTGGCACCAAGGCAGAAGCGACTCTCATCACTGAAGACGACACGTCTCCATTCGTCCCTCCATACACG
The DNA here is from genome assembly GCA_031002005.1 of Vandiemenella viatica. NCBI lineage: Eukaryota > Metazoa > Arthropoda > Insecta > Orthoptera > Morabidae > Vandiemenella > Vandiemenella viatica. The sequence goes on from JARYHS010013631.1 coordinate 67,319,781, forward strand.
CCTGTCGCGACACCACTGGAGACGGGCTGCACGATGTTGGGGCGTGAGCGGAAGACGACCTAACGGTGCGCGGGACCGTAGCCCAGCTTCATGGAGACGGTTGCGAATGGTCCTCTCTGATACCCCAGGAGCAACAGTGTCCCTAATTTGCCGGGAAGTGGCGGTGCGGTCCCATACGGCACTGCGTAGGATGCGACGGTCTTGGCGTGCGTCCGTGCGTCGCTGCTGTCCGGACCCAGGTCGACGGGCACGTGCACCTTCCGCCGACCACTGGCGACAACATCGATGTACTGTGGAGACCTCACTCCCCACATGTTGAGCAATTCGGCGGTACGTCCACCCGGCCTCCCGCATGCCCACTATACGCCCTCGCTCAAAGTCCGTCAACTGCACATACGGTTCACGTACACGCTGTCGCGGCATGCTACCAGTGTTAAAGACTGAGATGGAGCTCCGTATGCCACGGCAAACTGGCTGACACTGACTGCGGCGGTGCCCAACCGCTGCGCAGCTAGCGCCCTTCGACGGCCAACACTGCTGTTCCAGGTGTGTCCGCTGTGCCGTGCTTTTTATCATTGCTTGTACAGCCCTCTCGTAGTGTCCGGAGCAAGTATGGTGGGTCTTACACACCGGCGTCAATGTGTTCTTATTTCAATTTCCAGGAGTGTATTATATGAATATTCTACGAACTCTAAATTCAAATAATTTTTCAATAAAATAGTAGACTTTTGCTTGTTTTGTCCTAAACATAGAAACTATATCAATATTTGCCGTTTAAATACAAGATATGATACGTTTGCTTCTTCGTCTTCATTACTATCTTTGTCCAACATTTTGAGATCGGCTGCCATTCTTGAGTTTTACTCATCGTTGGCGTGGTCGAATTTGGAGTTTTGGTTTTACGACGGCATGTGCTTCCTGACGCCAAATATTTTATACCTACTGTTAGGTTGTACAAAGGTTGGACAAAATAATATGAACACCATGCAATAGAGTACAGTTTGCTGCATGTTGGCACCATTACTACCGTTTGAAAACTGCGATGCGCTTGTACGGCGTAGTTGAGGTGTCAGGTCTTGTAAGTTACGAGTCAGTCAGTATATTATACACTTTGTTCTGCGACGGGTATAACAAGCGATCAGTGAAATTCGTGATATCTCAGACTTCAGAAGGGGGCAAATCATTTTAGCTCGGTTAGCGGGAGCGTCTGTGACGAAAACAGCTGAACTGTTTAACGTCTCACTAGCGACAGTATCCACGATAATGACAGCACACTCAAAACATGGTAAAACATCGTCGGCGAAGAGGAATAGTGGACGAAAACCAAATTTAACCTACAGAGACCGACAAACATTAAAAAGGATTTTGGCCAGATAGCACAAAACTACCGAGGCAAAAATGACAGCAGAACTCAACATACACCTGAGTAAAACTGTTTCGACAAAAACAGTACGGCGGGAGCTCCATAAAGCTCACTTTCATGGAAGGGCTGCAATTTCAAATCCCCTTATAATGGCAACCAACACTAAGCTACGAAACAAGTGGTGCCACGATCATAAGAACTGGACACTTGATGATTGGAAGAATGAGGTATGGTCCGATGAATCATCGTTCACATTATTTCCTACTAACGGTCGGGTTTATGTATGGAGAACCCCAAAAGAAACCTACGATCTAGACTGCCTGTGTCCTACAGTCGAGCTTGGGGGAGATTCCGTTATGATTTGGGTGGACATATCGTGGTATTCAGCTGGTCCTCTCATTCACATTGCTGACCTCATGACTGCGAATGAATAATTCGGCATCCGATGAAGTTCTTACTAAGACTAGCATACTTCTGCCAAACACTGCATCTTCCATACACACAACCAAAAAGGTTCTGTCCTGGTTCGAGGAGCATCAGAATATCATCAAACACCTTCCCTGGCCAGCACAATCGCGAGACCACAACATAATTGAACCGTTGTGGGGAGTTTTAGAGCAGAGAATAAGGAACAGATTTCCACCTCCAACAACATTGAAGCAATTGGCGGATGCTTTGTTACAAAAATGGGACAACATTCCATTGGAAACTATTCATTCACTCTACAAATCTATTCCGCGAAGAATTGAAGCTATTCTACAAGCAAAAGGTGGCCGAACATCATATTAATAAATCAATAGTATGTAAATGTCAGGTGTTCATTTTATTTTGTCCAACGCCTGTACTACGCTCCAATATGGGACTTCAAATGTTGGATGTTCTGTGTGTGATAACTGTATTTTTTGTTTGTGCAATATGTAGTTGATGAGGTAGAGATTGGGAACCATCCCGGCATTCGCTTTACTGGCTTCTGAAAATTGCCTAAAAACCGGAGTCATGAGGGCCGGTATGTGCAACCCGGGCTCGTGCCGGGCTCCGTTGTACCCCTCCCCCCCCATCCAGTATGCGGCGCCTCAGTGCACTGAACAACACTGGCGGATACAAGAGGTTGTAACGTACTTATATGTAACGTTTCTATTTTGTATAATACTTTAAATATATTTATATACTTTATTGCCTCTTATTTCCAGCACCAGACCAGTATATAGAGATTTCCTTAACCCCTCTTTGTCCGGCGCTGGTTTTAATATGATACTCACGCTGAAAAATCAAATTATTATTATTCCAATTCTTATCACGCAAATTCAAATTAATTCCTTTGTTTATATCTACATATATCTCAATCTCAAATCAAAACACTTTATACTTATCTCATCACTTGTATATTTTTTATTTAACAAACAATTCTCTTTTCTCAAGTCATATAACATTATCTTTATAGATAACCCTAAACCTTCTGCCCTCAGGCTAATATTTTACTATTAATAATCCCGCCAGGATTCTTGTGGCTTCTCCAGTGAGCCAACTTCTTTCAAACTTATTCATTCCGAAAAACCAAAACTCGTCTTCTCCATTCAAATCTTCTCTTCAACAACTCACTCTTGACTCTTCTTTTATTTTTCAGAGATCTCATTATTCTTATTCTTTGACCTTTGAACTTAAAAATTCCGAGTTAATACACACCATTATAATTTATTAAATAAAAAAATAGCTTAATTAATGTAAAATCACACAAATGTGAGGTTGTGTACCTCACAAGGTGATAGGTATTGGGGATAGATTTCAAGTTCGTAGGAAGTCCTGTGTCAGACCGACGGATGTACATACACCGTAGTACGTATCAGTGTGAAAATAGCTCTGTAACGGCCCGTGATTTTGCGGACTGCGCCTGGCCAGCTCGCCCCAACAGGCCGTTCGAACAGAGCCGTCCGTAGTCGCCCCTGCTGGCCTGTGGTAGCGCGCCTTGGTCCGTTGTCAGTCGGTTTCTTCAAATGCGCGCGTTTTCGTCTCCTGCTGTATAGTCCTTCATACGGGTGAGCGAGGCACTTTGTTTCATTTCCGACTGCACTTTTATGTTGTGGAAGTGTATAGAGTGGTCAATTGTTTTAATGCAGCTGCAGTGACATTACGCAGTGTGTCACCAGAACCGCGTGTTGGCTTCTCGAGATGGCGCGGTGCTCGTCTTGGCGTGCACTGGTCCGTACAATTCGGCCTGGCCCGGCGCAGCCCGCAAAATCACAGGCTGTGGGAAGTGATCCATTTCCGATTAGGTACAGAACCCACAAAAAACGCGTGCGACGCAACCTACTGCTCCGCTCTTCTGAGAGAACCAATTCGCTTGAAATAAATATGGTATGAAATGCTACAAATTAACGCTCTGAGCAGAGAAAAGTTTAGAACAGGTCAAAGGTGGATTGTTACGGAAACACTAGTTAAACGGTAGCTCTGACTCAGTTGCTGTGTCCCCCGTCGTTCTTGAATTCCACAATCAAGTAAGGGTGAAAAAAATTGAGTTATACAATACAGGGAGAGGCCGTCGTTTAGAGAAAGGCTCCTTATATTTGGTCCAACAGTTAAGATAACCAGCTTTCTCTAAATCAGACCATATTTATCAAAAACGTTATTAAAATCTATGTAACGTTAGGCTTGCTAGCAGCTCTATTTATATCGTGCAGCATAATTTACTGCTAAAATCATTTTAATAAAAACTGATGCTACTGCCAAATTTTGCAGTGCAAAATAAATTAAATTAAAAGATTTGAAGTAAGCATAACGTAACTAAATCTAACAACTCTAACAAAATTTAACCTTTCGCCAAAATTAAAAATTTGGGATAAATCAGAATATTACTCTCGTTATAGAGTTTACTAACGTTGTTTAGCGAAAGAAATAAAGGTTATAATTAGTTAAAATATAAGAATCATAAGCCCAGAGCGAACTCTTGACTTGAAGGATAAAAAGCTTAATCACCACACCTGTTTGTGTTCTATAGAAGGTAAATAATATATGCCATGGTCACGATAAATATGCTACCGTCATAACTTGTTTGTTATGAAATCTGCGAACACATCTTTATTTTTCTCTTTCTTCTGTTATAATCACCTACAATACTGCGATTTTTAAATTATTAAATTTAAATCATTAGTCGAATGATGTAAAGCAACTATTAATTGTGAATCATGTGTGTGTTAGGTTAATATGTATATTAATTGCTTTCGATTTATGCATGGCAATACTATAGTGATGGGAGCCAGTACAACGAAATGCAGAGACAGCTACCTGCTTGCGAATACTTCTTTAATTTTGTTAATAATGAAGTTTTATACTATTTGAGAGTTAATAGGATGCGGTGTCAAGTCAAAAATCGCTTCTGATATATTCTTGAATGTAAGGAAGGTCTAAATGCAGTCGAAGGGTCCGAAACATTTGAGCCACCGGAAAAAACGTGAGCAATCTGGTGGCTCAGTGGTTAAGGTGTCTGACTGGAGATCAAATGGTACAGGACCTGGTTAGAATCAAGGTCTTGACCAGGATTTTCAAAGTCCTTTCACTCGGCCTTTACCTCAAGCACAACTTACTGTGTAATGTGAACTACAGGTGAACTGAAGGTTTCCGTGATTCGGATTTCGTGTTAAGCTGTAGGTCGTCTATACCCGGTAGGATTACCGGGTTAGCTTAAGGCGGCTAAGACGCGGGGGGGGGGGGAATTACGCAGCCAATAAAACTCGGTCACCAGGTTATTATGACCATCGAGCCGGAGAAAACAAATCGAGCAAGCCGTTTCAGTGAGGGCCACTCGATCATCGGCCTCCGATTGATACTATCCGAATGCTTTAATGCGCTGTTACCAATGCTATTCAGATAGAGATTTAACAAATGTGAATTCGACCATCGCACGTCATTTTTATTCCTCTGTGAAGTGGAAAAAAGCTGGAACCTTGGTAACAACCTGACAATGCCTGATGGGGAGGAAGCTCTGTCTGGCGGGCCGGTATCTCGCGAGGCCTTAGGGGAGCGAACTAAGGTGGGCGGAGGCAGCGATCGCTAATGGAAATCCTGCGCCCCACAGACAGCTACATAAATATTGCACCAGCACTGCTCTCAGGGTACGACCACCTCGGGGACCGTTGACCCATATCCCAGAGTGGATAACCACGTGGCTGTAGACGGAATAGACCTATACAGCATAGCATTCACCGTGGTCTATAGAACCCCAGACCTCAAAATAAGCATCATTAATCAAGATGTAATGGTAATTAAGATTACAGCAGCCTTTAAAAAAGCAATACATTTTCTTGCAAAGAAGTTTTATTTCCAACTCCACCCGCGTTTTTAATTTGAGATACTGACAGAAAAATTTTGAGCGTTTATTTCTTTGAAGTTCTTAAAACCTTAACATATTTTACACTGATCAGTATCAAGTAACGTAGACTATAAAAAATAATAAAAACCTTCGTGTTATAAAAGCAGTCGGAGGTCTACGGCGGCCTATTAAATTCTCTCTTCAAGGAATATACCGAAAAGAATTTTGCTCTGGCGATTTTTTCTTGCTTCCTTTACAGGCCAATGAATCGAAATTGAAAGGACAAATTTAAATCTAAAAAATCTATGCGAGACTAATTATTTAATAATTTCCGTTTTGGAAAAACAACTATTTGGTGTGCAAGATTTCTTTCTCTTACAGCATCATTTTTCGTGGTTTCAGTGCGGAAGCAGTGTTAACTAATCGATTTTTTTTTTTTTTTTTTTTTTTTTTTTTAAATTGACAGCTGAGGAAAATTTTTTATATACTGTTTTATAACTGTATCAACTTGTTTCGGCATAAAGTCTGCGTCGTAATTTGCTCGTCCTCACTATACACCAATCAGATAATAACCGACTTCAAAGCCACCAACAAAAATGACAATGGTACCAAAAGAAACACATTCTGTAACTATGTAAACTCGTCTGTCAAGTGAATCTGAATGCGCTGTTCTTAGTTGTTATTATTTTTATTTGTAAATAACTGATGAAAAAAACAGCATCAGAATCGACTTTTCTAGTTACTTCCGGTACGCTGTTCTTATTTCTGTTTTACATGGTTTCCCGATATCACTTCAAGCATCCCAGGGTGAGTTCTTAAACAGTCGTGGCTGAATTCCTTCCTGTTCCATTCTCCATTATTCTCTCACGACTCTACTGACGCCAAGCTGCTAATTAAGAAGTGAAAAAAAGTAAAGCAAATCTTTCAGTAACTATAATACTACAATTTAATCTGGGCTTAGACACAAGGGCATATTGTTGAAATAGTGAGATAAGTACTAAACAACTACCGCCGACATTATACATGCTGTTGTAAAACTTCTTCTGGTCCAGTTTTTAATATTGTTGTTACCGTCTATCAGTCATTCAATGCAGTAAACTACATGTTTATATCAGTAACCTTTTTCCAACTTATCTAATAAAAATATAACATAACGTGTTCCTTACTAACGGATTGCATATTTGATCGTAAGACCTCAAGTATAGTGAAACTGCTAAAACAAAGCTGTTGACTGGATTGATAATGTTTTGTCTCGGAAAAGGCACTTTGACTTTCCGCTGAAACATCGGTTCTGAAGCTTTACTTTATATATACCCTTGTCTTCGGTTTAACAAATCAAGACAAATAAAGCAGAAAAGAAAAAAAATAATTACACTCCAATTCTTACAAGATTGAAAAAAAAAAAGCAATAATTGATTGCAGTGATAGATTGGCAGCAGAATTTAGAATAAATTTTCTGGTGTAAGGAACTTCCAGAAACATCCTCCTAATCACCTTATTACTATAATGTGGCTAGTTTAAAATGGTGTAAAACATTCGTTACCGTACTCTTGTTGGGTAATTAATACGATAATTACAAATTAATTGGTCCGCAGGTAGTTCATACTTTCACTGTAATTACTTACTTACTAACAAGTAATGACTGGTTACTTCCTCGAATGAGAAGTCTCAACCTGAAATTACTTTTTCACTGTATTGTCCACAGCATTTTTCATTATGAAACTTCTTTCACAGAGCTGTATCAAAAAACACCAATGATTGCAAGATCTGACATCGACTTCAGTGAAACAAAAAGGGGTGAATTCAGCGTTCTCTCATCCGTATGTGTGGAAGGACATTCAGAACGGAAATATCTGGAAAGCCATTTGGCACTCATCCAATCAGAACGCAGTTTTCATCGAAATCTGTTGAATGCTAAAAACTATTAAGGGACAAATCAAACCTTGTTTATTTGCTTTTGGCTAATCCAAATGTTGTTAAAACTGTTTATTTTGAAAACTCATAACGCCTGAAGAAAATATTTATAATATTTAACTGTGATTTCGAGTGCTCGAAACTGTCTCCGATACTGAAAACTATGATTAAGTTACGGCGATTGGAACTGACATTCCAATAAATGTGTCACAATCCATAACAGAAGTAACTATTAGACATATAAACGTATGAATATTACATAATAGTAAAGTGTCTGTGGATTTCACTTCAGTTAAATAAGTAAGAACACTATATACTGTGTATAAATGTAAATTAATAGTTCATGGGTTAATTATTGAGTTAAAAGGGTCGTAGTTATATTATATATGTAAAGAGAGGTGCTTCTAGTACAAATGTATTGTTTAAATAGTTTACCGTAACGTATGTAGTCTGAAGAGAGCTGCTAGAGTCCATCGCATAGAGTGCTGGAAGGGATTCCAAGCGAGCATGAAATGGCAGCTGTGTGAGAGCTAGGCCAGCCCACTTCTCGAATATCCGAGAGCAAATGGACAGATGATATATAACGACCCTGGCGAGTTATGAGAGAGATTACACAATGCAAAGAAGTCAGCAAGGGCGGGAAGTACGCCTACGCGATGCGTAGTACAGGGCAGCAAAACGTGTCAGAGCGTGAAAGAGCAAGGGTTGAATTACATTCGCACACGTACACTCTATTAACAAATTAAACAGGCTGGAGAGAGTTTCTTATGAAACCGACGAATCTGGTACTTATGTCAGTTGAAGAGACGAGTAAATTAAGTAGAAAACACAAATAAAAGGAATTTATCAACCAAGAAACATTTATTTGTTGCACAGTTATGTCATCTCAGTAAAAAACATAAACAGAAGAAAATTTTAACAATCTACTGTGAGAAGTTTACTAACCCAGTATTATGTCAGTTCATTCTTCCTTGTAGTTAGAAGTATAGGTTCGGCATAGCGTGCTATTTGTGTACAAGTATCAAGAATCCAACTTATGAAAACTATTGTCCACAGAGGTGACCAACTCCTTCGAAAGTTGCCATATCTTCGAGTGACTATCAACAGTGCTGTAAACCAGCTCTCCATACCAAGCGTGGAGACGGTTGAAATTTAAGTCAGTACTTTAATGCCGATTCTGGTAATTAAAAACTGTGCATGCTCAATAAAATACGAAAATTTCTTAAAATCATCCGGATTCGAACTAGATAACTGCTCACTAGACACTTCGAGCAATCTCGTAACTTTATCGCAACAATTGTTTCAAGAAACGAGGCAAATATATGTCACTGCGATGAATGGAATGGTCACAACAGGTAGGACAATTCGCAATTTTCGAAACGTTATATTTACAGCTCTCTCTGAAAACTTGGAGCCGGTAACATTTTGTTGCAGAGTTGCTTAGCAAAATCTATGATCCGTGTTAATCTCTCACAGGCCAGAACGGCGCTTCCAGAAAAAAAGTAATTAAATTTCGTGCATTTCGGTGCTGCGGGCAACTAAATACGCGATTTATGGCTTCACGCATCGTTGGAACCTTTGTAGAAGAGAGTAATTATTTTGTTTCCGCGGAAAGTACAGCATCGCCCATGTTTTTAGCGCGATGCCATGATTTTGTACAAGTGATGAGCTGTATTAATGAGAAGGTGAATAGAATTATTTACAGAGAGCTGTTCTGAACAATAACACGGACCAGAAGAAATGCAACAACTTTATATGCAAAATTTCTTTTTATTTGGCGTATTTAAATTGTATCATATATATCTCTGGCATTGTAGTGCTATAAATGTATTATTCATATGCTGTAATTTAATATCTTTGGCTATATCTTGCTGGAAATCCAAAAGATAATTACTGCACCAAAAACGTCAATTACAGTAGGGGAGGGGGTGGGGTGGATTGATCACAATTAACAAATATTTACATAGTTAATTACAGATTTGTACCACATTCATATAATATCCGAAGGTATTCTTCTTAGGAATTACATGGTAAAATGAAAGCGACGTGAAAACACTGAAAGAAGTTGTAACAGCCCTAATACCTGTATTTTGGATAGTATTGGACTGTGTGAAATATTTGTAATGAGCTAAAGTTTGGTTGAAAGTGATTTGATATGTTTGTTTTGTAATTTCTTGTAAATAAGTGTATATAGACTTTGTTTTAGGGAAGAAAATTATTTAAAGATCATTTAATATGTTTAAGAACCGAATGGTGCAAGAGAATTTCTTAAAAGTTTGTAATTCCATGTATTACTGTAATTTACGATGTCTACAGGACGATTTTCTACCGTTTGAAAGGATTTCTGTAAATAATTTTGTATTCAAGTATCTCTAATTACCATTTCTAATCATTTTGTAATGTTATTAATTAATTTTGTATCAATTCCGATTGTTTTTAATATGTTTGATTGTTTGAGTGATTGTTAATGATCGAGAAATATCGGGCGGATGCCTTTGAAGAATTCTCGTAAATTCGATAGACTCTATATAAACAGATCGCCTGGACAGAGAGTTTAGTTTGCATTAAGTATTAATTCAGTGTTACAGAGACATTCATGCAAGTTTTCATTCAGTCAGTATTGCATCTTTGGATTGTAACAACTATGCTTGTGAATGTCGCAGACTTGTTTTGATTGAAAATAAACGATCATCTTCACATAACCTAGTTTTTTGGTGGACTTTTAATTAATGCAGTAAATTTACCCACCAAAGAACCTTAACATGGCGACCGTTGACATGACGAGAAGTTCTTAAACATCTGTGGGATGTTTATCTTCTAAAAAGAATCTGCAGAAAATTGCGAGGAAATTTCGACCGGCGACGACACGGATTTGACGGCCTAAGGCGGAGATTTTTCATCGGCAATCGGCTGTAATCTTCCGACGTCGAGTGGATTTCCTTCGGCCTCAAAATCGTCTTCCTATAGTGAATTGTGAAAAGTGTGGTTAAGTGTTTGAAGTCAGTGTGGTGTTTAATGGTTAAATCAGTGCTTCTAAGTGAAATTTAATGTGATACAAAATTGAGGAAGAATTGTAAGTACTGCATTGAATATTCAAGTGATTTATTTTGCATGCGATTGTGTGGCAGATTGGAAAGATTTTAATTTTTCTTAATTTTGTTTTTTATGTTGATTTTGCTAATTACTAAAAATGGCTGATAATCAGAACCTGCAAGCTTTCCTAGAGTCTTTTGTAGCCAGTTTTAATGCAAAGTTTTCCGAATTTGACAACAAATTTTCTGAACTTGATGGCAAATTTGATAATAAGTTATCCAAATTCGATAGCAAATTTTCTGAAATTAATTCTCAGTTTGCAGAAATCAATGGTAAATTCGATAACAAATTTTCTGAATTTAAAACTGAGTTAAATCTTGACAGCAAATTTTTCTGAATTTAAAAACTGAGTTGAATCTTGACAAAAAAATTTCTGAAATTAAGTCTCAGTTTTCCGAAATTGATGGCAAATTTGATAATAAGTTTTCCAAATTTGATAGCAAATTTTCTGAAATTAATTCTCAGTTTGCTGTAATCAATGATCAGTTTTCTCAACTGCAACAAAACAATGACAAAACATTTTTTGATTTGACTAAATGTTTTGATGTTAAAATCGCAGAGCAATTTCAGGGTTTTAGCTCTCAATTCAAGGAAGATATTAACAATTTAGATTCTAAATTGGGGAAGGTAGTAACAGAATGTCAGGAGAAATTTGAGAAAGTTACAAAATTTTGTGAACAGAATAAGGCTGAATGTGAAAATTTGATTTATAAAGAGGTGAAGGAAGTCAGTGAAAAATTGTGATAAGATGAGGGAGGAATATGTCACTTTATTCCAAGCCAATGATAGTAAAGCTGCTCAAAGGGTCAATGAGTTGAGACAGGAAGTGGTTGGTATAGGGAAAAAATGTTAATGCATTGGCAAATCATCAGGAACAACTTACCCAGGGATTGGAGACAACCCAATCTAACTTTAATCAGTTAGAGAAAAGAGTTACTGGGTTGCAGATTCAGTTAAGTCAGGTTCCCTTAACAGGTAATCCAAATTTCAGTGCCGATGTAAAAGAAGAATTTGATTCTATGATGATAGTGGGAGGCTTCACCCTATTGAATTTATAGATAATTTTGAAAGGTCAGACTACTTTATTTGTTACCCGATAGTAAGAAAATTGCACTTGTGGGTAAACATCTAAAATCTTATGCTAGGGCATGGGGTGATAGACAAGCTAGGGAAGTGACTGACTACAAGCTGTTTAAAGAAAACTTTTTGAAACATTTTTGGTCGACAAGCAGGCAGATTCAAGAAAAGAGAGAGTTGATGTATGGTAGACCCTATAAACCTATAAACCTGGTAGGGAAACTCAATATGACTTGTTTTCATAAATGTTGGATCCGTTGTAAGTATTTAGACCATCCTTATGGAGAGGAGGAATTTATTGATTTGATAGGAGCTAGGTTACCCCAGCAAACAAGAAATTTAATTGCCAACTTTGGATGTAGTAAATGTGGATAGAGTTTCAGAATTGTTGAGACGCTTGGATGCCCAGGAGTCATTCAATGAACAACATTACCAACCATCAACACCATAGGAGGGGCAGCAGGAGTCCCCCTAGAAGGGGTAATGGGTCAAGGGATGGTAGATCGAGGGGAAGGATGCGTGATAATTACACAAGGAGGAATGATAATGGGGAAGTGAGAGAACAGAACCCTCAGTCTGAAAGGGAGAGGCAGCATGGAGGGCAGACAAACTAAAGACCCCCTCTGTGACGGGCCCCACAGTGGTGGGTAAGAATGTGGGTCCAGGTACCAACTGCTATAGCGTTAATTCCATTTTTATGAATAATCCCCGAGAAGATTTATTGGAAGAGGTGGGGGTATCAGCAAGTGAATTTCAGGATAAGGTTATGATAGATGTAATTAATGATGTAAAGGTTGATAATAAGATAAAGCGGGAAGGGGACCACCATAGTACCTTATCACTAGAATCAGTGTGCGAAAGTAATAATTTTCATGTAGAAGATTTTCGAAATGGTCACTGCTTAATTACAAAAAGGGGTGCAGAATTTATAGTGCATACTACAGTGTGGCTATCAGAAACTTGTAAGGTCCAGAATGGCATAGTTGGGACTATGTGTGCTAGGATAGGTGGTAATGAAGTTTGTAGAAGTGCTGAAATCGAGGAGTTTCTCAAATATCTTGAAGATGAAGGTGATACAGTGGTGTGGATAGGAGACCCAGATGAGGAGGAGAATTGTAAGTCAAAGTATTTGTCTTCTGAAGAGAGAGTGGTTGAAAAGCCTTATGTACCAATCCCTAAGTTGGAAAAATGTCCTAATTTTGACCTAGCTGATACGTTATTTAGCTCTTTATTTGGTGTAGATGATGACAGTGAAGAAATGGGTGGGAGTAAGGATTTATTTGAACCAGTTTCTAATTTGGAAAATTGTACAGAATGTGACTTAGATGACACTATGTTTTGTACTCTCTTTGATGTGGAAGCTGATAGTGAAGTAGTAGTTGCTGAGAAAAATAATTATTTGGTGGATGAAGTCAGTAAGCCAGATGTTAAAACAGTTTTAGGTACTGATTCATATAATTTGGTAAGTTTAAGTAGCAATCAGATGATGAAGAGTGGGGTTGGGAGTAATGATGGACTAAACTGTAGTAGTGAGAATAATAAATTTGTATTACCAGTTCAGTCAACAGCATTGCTTTTAAGTGACAATCAATTTGCTAAAACAGAACCATTGTATGTCTCAGCTGTTGCGTGGTTGTACCAAAGTCTGTTGTCTGAGATGATTGGAAGTTTGTGTTTCTGTATGTATATAATGAAGCTTTGTGAAAATAGAAATGTAATATTAAATGTGTATACAAAAGTTGAAGAAAACTGGAAGGTTAGGAAAAAGTAACTTACATGGTTCGGGGTTTCCAGGGAAATCCTGAAACCCACTTATGAGAATTAATTGAAATGCATGGTTTGGGGAGGGGTCAATAGCCTGTAAATATCTAGTTTTGTAAATAAGTATGTCAATTGATGCATGTAAATAGTTTGTGTGAGCACTTAAGTTCAGATGCAGATGTAAGTATTTTACTGTATAGAACAATTTGTGACAGTTTTGTGTAGAAACTTTTGATGTTTTCATGATGTTGTGACTTTCTACATTGAGATGACAAATTATCAGCTGTAAAATGTAAACAGACTGGTGTAATTAATAAGCAGACATCAAGTGTGTAATTTGGAGTGAAAATAATTGTAACTTAAGGTGATGGCATTGAACGTTTGTTGTGTAAACACAGTAACTGAAAAAATGATTGGACCTGAGAAAAGAAAATTATTGTAACCAAAATCAGTGCCATGGACTATGTGCAGATGTTGCATGAAGAATTGTATTTGTTCATTGTAAAAGTCATTATGGTTGATTGATTGTAATCTGTTCGTGTCTGCATTATGTGTACATTCAACCTGCTTAGATTCGTGACGGATTCAATCAATTTTACCTGTGTAAAATTAAGTGAATCCTGGGGAGGGGTTGTAACAGCCCTAATACCTGTATTTTGGATAGTATTGGACTGTGTGAAATATTTGTAATGAGCTAAAGTTTGGTTGAAAGTGATTTGATATGTTTATTTTGTAATTTCTTGTAAATAAGTGTATATAGACTTTGTTTTAGGGAAGAAAATTATTTAAAGATCATTTAATATGTTTAAGAACCGAATGGTGCAAGAGAATTCTTAAAAGTTTGTAATTCCATGTATTACTGTAATTTACGATGTCTACAGGACGATTTTCTACCGTTTGAAAGGATTTCTGTAAATAATTTTGTATTCAAGTATCTCTAATTACCATTTCTAATCATTTTGTAATGTTATTAATTAATTTTGTATCAATTCCGATTGTTTTTAATATGTTTGATTGTTTGAGTGATTGTTAATGATCGAGAAATATCGGGCGGATGCCTTTGAAGAATTCTCGTAAATTCGATAGACTCTATATAAACAGATCGCCTGGACAGAGAGTTTAGTTTGCATTAAGTATTAATTCAGTGTTACAGAGACATTCATGCAAGTTTTCATTCAGTCAGTATTGCATCTTTGGATTGTAACAACTATGCTTGTGAATGTCGCAGACTTGTTTTGATTGAAAATAAACGATCATCTTCACATAACCTAGTTTTTTGGTGGACTTTTAATTAATGCAGTAAATTTACCCACCAAAGAACCTTAACAAAGTGTTATTCAACGACTTCAGAAAATGAATAAAAGAGAGGCAGAAGAAACAGGCTGAAGCCTATAAAGAAAGAGGAACAATAGTGTGTAACACGATAGTAATATCGCCTGGTAAAATCACCGGTAATTTAGAAATGGTTATTTGTTAATAACTCTCTGTATCCTTGACTGAGTATCAGTCTACTTCTACCATATATTGCCTGAAGATTATTCGAAGGCTATATAAATGATCAATTACAATGTAGGCTGTAATTACTACTGGAAGTCAGGATAAGAAAACTTGGAAGAAGTGGGGTAATTAGCAAGAGAAAATTATTGAAAAGGAAGCAGATTAATGAGACATAATTGAAGAATAATGCTGACTTCCATTTTGAATGTACTATAGAAAATGAACTTATCTTGGAATAGCAGCAAATAACTCGAAATCTCGCTGAATTTGATGGATGTTGGGAGAGATATTAGAAGAAGAATTTGAATATGGTACCAAATTTAGTAGCGCTTAGATGAGAATAAAAAAATTAGGAATCTTGCATTGAACAGAGACAAAATTGTATCAGGTAAGTAGGAAAATTTATGTATTTCTACTGTTTAGAGCTCGAAATCTCTGACTCTTCCACCCCTTCTCTTTCTCCCTCACTCGGTAGCGTTGAGCTAGCGTGCTCACTTCAAGTTCTGAGGGCCGTCGGATAGATTTCGGGTTACGTCTGTGTGTTAAGAAACCAATCGGTATTTAGTTGCTGAAGATAGAAGTTTGCTGTTAATTTATTTAGTCTGTAGAATATCAGGTTTTTCGTCAGGTCACCAGGTGATTTATAACTTTCACCAAAGTATGATGCCTAACTTCTGTAACTTCTCAATGATAAGCTAGATGTTGGCATAACAACACCGTAAATATAAGTTTCCTTTAACTTATTTGTTCCACAGAAATCGTCATTAACCATTCATAAATAACGCATCAGCTTCTTCCAAAAATTCTAGAACACGTTTTGAATAAAACAGACATGGCGTCCAGTTAGCACCGTTTAAAGCGAATTCAGCCGCTTGTGATATCGGAATCTTAAATAGGCCCTACGGAATTTTAGAGAAAACATCACAAGCACCAACCGATGCTTCTGGACCGCTAACAATCGATCCATGCAATAGAAATAATTCAAAAACAATCAGAATCCATACAGAATTACATATAATCATGAAGAAACATTTTAAAATGAAAACAGTGAATATTTACAGGTATTTAAACATATAAGTGACAAATTTGATGTAGCCGATGCTTATGCTTATGACTTTACGCCTCGTCGACACCGACGTCATTAGACTGGGGGTAAGGAACAGGTCTTTTGAAGGAACCATCTTGGCATTCGGCTGAAGTGATTTGGGGAAACCATGGAAAACCCAAATCGGGATGGTCGGGCTAGGATTAGAACCGGCGTCCTCCCGAATGCGAGGCCAGAGCGTTAACCTCTCACCCACCACGCTCGGTGATATAGACGAAAACCATACTCAAAACACTGTGGGCTACACGCTATCCATAATTACAGTCTTTTAAGTAGTATTTTAAACATTATACTGTTTTTAATCATATTACACTTCATATAAAAAATTCCCATCCATCAATTTAATAATCATTCACACGAAAAATATACATATTTACAATTAATCAATGTTTATCTCTCTCTAACACCAATGTATTTAATTTATAAGATTTAAATTAATAGGAAGTTGTATCCGAGGGCTGTTGCAAGTCGTATTTTGTTTTGTGTTGTCGTGCGCTGCAGCTTGTGAGTAACTCATTTAGAGGAATGATGAACGCGTGGTTTTAAAATGTTTTTCTGATGAGTAGACCTGTATGGCCGGGAACTGGATATCTCTGTTTAGAACACAAAAACTATGGATACTATGCTCAAGACACACGGCATCAAGTGCGTCCACGTATATGGTAACACTACCACAGTGGGGAAGGCGACGGGTGACTATTACAGTCCCTGCGTAGATGCTGGAATCTGGTAACACCCTCCATAATAACCGCCTACGCTTTGATACCTGTTACTGGCGGTATACTCCACTGTGTTGTTTATACGAATAAAAGCCAAAGAGTTGTGGGAAAATGGAGATCGAAACGAAATACCCATGTTTCAAAAATAAAAATAAATTACTCGTTGCTAATGTGTGCGAAAAGAGATGTGTGCTTTTCCATTTAGTAATATCTTTGGTTCCCGGAAACAAATGTCAAGACGTCAATGTTATAAGGTATTTTCGAAAAAACTACAAATCTTGCGGAGCCAGTTGTGGATAGAATCATATACATTATCATTAAAAGGTGTTGTTTTGTGTCGAGCCAAATTTCTACCTTCATACTTAACCAAAATCGATTAATGAGGCATCATTTTAAACATTAATTGCGAAAGTAATTTTCGAAATTCAACATATAATTGGAATCAGAGTCACGGGTATGCTGTCACATATGGTTATTTTATGATGCACCATTTTTTTTTATAAATTAAGAAATTATAATTTTATATACTTGGAATAATTATGGTAAAGAAATAATTAATGATTTGTGTATATTTTTTATAAACTTTATAGTAACGAGTATTCCACAGACGATATATATATTGTATGTCGTTGGAAAAATATAAATGTCTTAGTTTTTTTTTAGTATTAGTATCTTTGATTGTTTGGTATGTTGAAAAAAAAATGAGAAGAAAGAAGATTGTTAGCTAAAAAGTGAATGTGCATATTTGTAATAATTACTATTGAATTGAACCTTAGATGTGATTAAAAAGAATTGTTACAAAGTATATTCACGTGGTGTATTAATTTAAAAAAAATACAAATAGAAATTCTAACCGACTCATAAGAAATATGTTTTAAACCTACTAAAAAAAAAAAAAGAAAAGGCGAAGTGACGAGGAGGTTACAATGCGATAGTTCAAAGTTATGCTGCTAGGCTTCGCTGGCGTCGATAAGGAGTGATTCTATTACCGCTAGGTAGCAGCACCACATACCACAGAGATATTGGTACACTGTGTGTGTGTTTTCGAAAGTAAGGAGCTTTTCTGATATTTTGGTTTCTGATAATAGGGAAACACTTCATCATTTTTAATCGTTTTGTAAGAAGTTGTAAGTGTTTGCTATGTGCCTATTTCAGTTAAAGAATTGCTACGAATGAGTCAATTGTTCTTTCATTATACTACAAAACACCAACGTCGTTATTCATTATATATCATTAGCGAAATATTCGAACGGGCCACCTAGTTTCGTCATAATTTGGTATAGCGCAAAACTTGTATGAGTATCTCAGGAAAGTGAGTTACATCTCCTAAACAGAAACGAACTTCAAAGTGGACTGTTCTTGTTTAAAAAAATATATATTACAGGCAACATTAGTTCTGCGCCTATGAGGTTAAATACTTATGACTTGTGTATTTAAGTGTACATGCAGTAGGCAGTTTTTCTGGATGATGTCGGAATACATTGTTCTACTTTACGTAACGTGCTAAAGTTGGATCGAGTACCCTGTCAGAGATTATTTTATTCTCGTCACGTCGAGTCCTCATTAGTCCTCCCGCCTCCGCATACATTATTTCCCTTTCCCTCTGTTGAGATATCCCGCGTGAGTTACGGCAGGGTGGTAGTTACCGAGATCAGAACGAGAGAGGATTCGTTGGCTCCCAGCCAAACCAGCTGCGGCGCTTGATATCAAGCGAGGACTGCGCGAATGTGAGGGGGGAAGCAGTTTGTAGAAAGTAATGCCGCTCCAGGCTCCACATGTAAAGCAGGCGGCGTTTTTGCATTTACGTCCTGAATGCTGATGTCACAGAACGACTCCAGAAGAAATTTTAAAACTGAAACTTCTTTATCGTCAATAGTTCACTGAGGACTAATTACATTCTATTTATTGATATTTAACACTTTTCTAATGCCATATATCGTTCTTCTCTGTAAGAATCAAATAACGACAGTCAAAGAGAAGTGGATCGAGCTTGGTGATCAAACAACAATGATCAGTTCCAAAAAAATAATAACAGGCAAAAATGAATCAAATTACAGTTGCCAATATCGAGTAAGAAAAACCGTTATTCCCGACAGTGTTATCGATTATAATGTGCCTTCGGCGTCCGTTAACGACGTAAATGTTGTTATTTAAGCAAACAATTATACAAATAAAACTATTTTAGACAAAAAGATCGCGGAATGACATACATCGGTTTACAAAAGATTATTTAATTCGTTCATATCTCAAAATAATTTCTTACACCAACAGCCGAATGCTTGACGGGTGACCCTATGATCCCACCTGCTACACTCACAGCTTAAACATTATATTATGTGACGATAACTGAAGCTGTCACATCCATATCCAGTTGCCTGTACATAAATAGCAAATGCGTGTTCGTTCCTTAGCTTACGCGTCGTGTCCTAACAGGAGGAAGTCTTTAGTTCTGTTCATTACTGAGCTTCCCATTCGGCTTTCGTTATTATTTTAGAACACAAGTGTGTGTATTAATAACAGGCATAACCGTTCTTAGCTGTCAAAGTACATGTTATTAATTTTTCAAGTCTGCGAATACGACTTTTCTATAAGATGTTCTTAATATCGTGATGGAAAGTCTTCACAATTCACTACATATTGTCTAAAAATGTAGACTGTAGTCTTGTCTACATGAATCGACTAAGGTTTTTTTTTACCTCTACTGACCGAATCGCCGTTTTGATCTACAGCTAGACTGATGTGCCACGCAGGTAGTTCCTACAGCAAACGTTGCTTCAAAATAAGATTTCGCTTTTACAGTCTGAGTCTGTGATTTCAGAAGCGCTACTGTTCGTGTCACTTCATCTCCGTGCTGACTTGGAGGATGCGTTCACACATTGGTAAAAAATAATTTATTATATGACGTACAAAGTATCTGAAAAAAAAACTCATCAAAAAATACTATAATAGTATAGAATTCATACGGCTAACAACGTAACTTATAAGTAAAAAATAAAAAAAAAAAAATAAAAAACTTAATAATATAATAGAAGAAAGGAAGATGTCACTTTTCAAACCTCTAGAAACAATTGACATTTAAATATTACACTAATTACAGCTGATAAAGACAACAGCACTCTACCAATAAGTGAAAAGCAAAACATTACAAGAACAAAGTGGTCCGCAACGACAGCATACTTCACTGCAAACGAATAATCGTAAGTATGTACTATGCATACGGCTAGAAAATCATTTGAAAACCATTTCCCACAATATCAATGACAATTAGAAACAATACGTGTTATAAAATTACGTGGATGTCCTTATATGAGTTAGTTGAAACAGTGTTTGCTACTATGAGATTCGCAACACCCTTGATATCAAAAGCTTACAAATTCCCAACTGATTAATATTACAATAGTTCAAACTGTAAACATTTATGCAATACCATTCGGAATAAGTGAAATTCTAGATATCACAGAAAACATAAATATAGACTACTGACTCACATCCACAGACACATTTAAGTTCATTACATGTTTTATTTCTTTGTTACTACCGGTGCAAATTGGCTTAATTGCTTTCCACAGACATAAACATATTTAAAGTCCGGCCCTAACAGACATTGTATTAAATTAGAAACAATAGTAAATTTAAAATGGTTTCCAAGGTGGTTGTTGTGATGTTTTAGAATCATACGTTTAACAGGAGTTGATTGTGATTGATAACTATAGACCTGAGTATTGTATAGGTATTTCAACCATACATTCATTTTAATGTAATTATATTAACAACGTACATTTATTTTATTGACAAACTGAGATGGACAGTGCAATAAAATGCACAGCACGCCGTATTTAGCTGGATATATTTGCAGTGCGCCTGTTATTGAATATTTCGGATTCAACGATGAAAACACCGTTCGCGTTTTGTAAGGTGGCTACCTGCTTGTGCCGGAAAGGAGATGGGGAGAGAAAGAGCCTTGTAGTACCTGTCAGGGAACAAAGCAGATGTGAATGGACGCTTGCATTCAATGCTGGTGACCAGCCTCAGGGACTCGCTGTTGCGAATACGTATACACATTTGTCACGGACTGTCAATTTACGGGGATTTCCGACAGAAACAGAAAGGCTCAAAGATGAATGGAAATACGATGGGCTTTTTCCCCACACATAATGCAAGACAGAGATAACGAATAAGTGCGACAGAGATGAAGCAATACTGGAATTGCAACAAAAGTATTGCCGAATCTATACGATTCGCCCAGCAAATCATAACGAACGAATTCGGGAAAGTTTTATAACACTTGAGAGATAATATTTTAGTCACCTAATGGAATAATTGTTACTATTTATTTACCATCTTGTTTACATAATGGGGCCAGTCCGGTGCGCTGCCAAACGAAGTCAGTCCTTGATACTAGAAGACCGAAGACGATCCTGGATGAGAAGAAGTCAACAACCGTCGAAAGGACGGTAAATGTGTGGCCTTGAGTTTCGGATTCGTGGAGGAGACGGGTCGCAATCGAGCTGGCTGCTTGCTATAAGCGTCCAGTACCAAAGTTTTGTAGAAGCAAGAGACTTTGGGTTTTTCAACCAGTAACGGCTAGATTTAGATTTTCTTAGGTCATTCTATGCTCGAGAACGGATATTACTGTTTTGTGGTGGTGACTGATTTTAAAGATGTTTGTACATTTACTGTTCTCTCATACATCTCATACACCCAACCAGTGTCTTGAGCGGAACGACCCGCAAGATTAAGAGTCTCTCTATCGAACCAATGGTGACTGCAGTCGTGTGCATTTATTTCAAACTTTAAACTTAGTTAAAAGTCGTAATCCAAAAAGGAACATTAAGTGTAGATGAAAATTACGCCTCTTTGCGTGTTTTTCATGTATATACTGTATTTTGAAATTTTTGTTCAGTCATGGTAATTTCAGTTTACTTGACTGTCGCATGTTTTCATTCTACTTTAAGATATTTTTTGATATAATATTACGACCGTTAATGTTGGACGGAAGTCTTGTTTTTAAATTTTTTATTTATTTGTGGATCCTGAAAGTAATTGCACTTCCTGTTAGTTGATCATGTGATTTTGTACCATAAATGATCAAGTTAAAACATCTTTTTAGGTTTACCTGCGCTTATAAAATCAATTCAAACACCTCTTTCATCCATAAATGATGGAAATAATTAATGAGATGCAAATTAATTAAAAGTATTAAATATGAATTACCCATAATCGGGGAGGTATAGCGTAACATTACAGTATTTGTTATTCTGAATAAATAACAATTTACATACGGCCATATGAAGCGCATATAATAAGTAAAATTTGACTTAAATTATAAACTTTTGACCACAGCTTTTTAACAGTACAATTAAAGCTGGTATTAATAGTAACTCTGTGTGGCTTCTTGGATGTGATGAAAAGCGTTTTCTTGTGTCGTAATCCTACCGAATATCTGTACAAACGGGATCTCCAGTTTTATATAGAATCTCTGATATGTAAGCATACAAAGCATAGTTTGCTTCAGGTGAAGCACAGTTTAAATGGTTTTAAAAATCACAGCCGATATTGGGATTCAAGTCTGAGACTGTCAGACATATTATGAACTTAGACATAATAGGTTAAATAAATAGCGTCAGATCAGATAATCTGATCTGTGAAAACCTCGTGAATCAAGCTTTGTAGAATACGTGATTTCCCAGACATAGGCGTACCGCGGGCCGTTTACAATTTCCAGCAACTCTGGAGTAAATTTTTTCTTCCGGTATGCCGTCATTTACCCCAGCACACTTTTTGTGACGTATTAACAGTGTTGACCATTATAATGAATGTATTGGGATATCTTATTCCTGCTGGGCAAGAAACAAGAACGAAGGGAGAGGGTGAATTATGAAAGACCTCAAGGGGACTTCCAAGGTAAGGTCTCCATTACTCAAACGAATCCTAATAGCACTGCCATATCCCCTTATTCCATACGCACTGCGGAGAGATTTGGGATATAAGCCCGGACTTTGGTATACAATCTGATGTTTGGAGACTGTGCGGGACGTCAATCGCTCAGGCTGGCCAGGAACCGGATGGTGAAAATGTTTAATTTACGTCTTATGCCGTATTGTAGAAGAGCAATCCCTGGTTGACTTAGCTTCACACTTGGTTACATAGGAAACTTTGTGGTTACGGCATATCTGGGCAAATATGCGACTGGGTTGCAGACTGTCTGAAGTATAGAAGACAGTTTGTAGTTCTCGACGGCAAGCGTTCATCACTTACCGAAGTGAGGTCCGGGATTCCCCAGGGAAGTGTTATAGGCCTGTTGTTTCTCATATAAATTAATGATTTATGCGACGTAATAAGGGGGAAGAAAAGATTCTTTGCCAATGATGCTATAATTTATGGTCAAAACCCAGGTCGAATGCGCTTTGTTACAAGACGATACTATGAAAATAATTGTGTGGTGTAAGGACTGGCAGTTGGAGTCAAACGCTGAAAGGTGCTAAGTCATTCATATTAGTAAAAAGGTGAAGCCATTTAGCTCTGAATATACACTTGATGGAACTGTCCTTAGAACGGTAGATTCCGCTGAATACCTAAGGGTAACAATTGTAATAACTTGCCGTGGAATGAGCATATCGAGAAGATAATTTGGAAAGCAAATCTTATGCTACGATTTCTAGGTGGTAATTTAAAACAGTGCACATCGGAAGTTAAATCGATTGCATATAAGTCACTAGTGTGGCCTCACTTAGAATATTGTTGTTCTGTATGGGGTCCCTATGAAAAGGAGTTAATGGAGGCTTTGAAGAAGGTACAAACAAGAGCCACCCGATTCGTGACATGTATATATAGGAGTAGTTGGAGGGGAAGCGTAAGTGCGATGTTGAAGTAGTTAGGTTGGGAAGATCTGGAACATCGAAGGCGTTGTTCTCGACAGAAACTAATTGAAAAATTCTCTACTGACTTATTTCGGAATGACACCAAACAAATATTACTACCAGCAACATTCATATCTAGGAATGACCGCGAAAATAAGATAAGAGAAATCAGACCCACAACATATTTATTTCTGTGCTCATTTTTTTCCACGAGCGATTAGGAAATGGAATCGGGAGGATTTACCGTGCGAGTAATCTTAAAATCTGACAGGAGTAGTTCTCGATAAATCATTTCGGCCATCCCGATCTGGAGTCCACGGAAATGCCAGAATGGTTACTAAAAATAGCCCATGGGCATCTCCTGCCATATTCCGTAGATCCCTTCCTATGCACAAATTGTTACACATTAGGATTTGTACAATGCACCTTCTGCCACCCACTTTTAGTGATTCGCGGAGTATTAATAATAAAAACAATAATAAAAATAATAATGTTTCCCGCCATTTGATTTCAAAGAAACAAACCCTGATTACCAACCTTGACAAAGTGGCAGGGTACTACGAGAAGGTATGGTTATGGCAAAAATACTTGTATGCCACTATCGTGCCTATATTGAAAATCGTCAAATCTTATTGGGGAATAGGGAATACCGACTTAATATCGTATCGGGAAGTTTGTGTCAGTGAAGCAATGTATCCGTTATTTTGTGCTTTACGGAATGCAGTAAGAGAAGCTGATTCGTTGAGCCTGGGGAGCATGTGGAGACGGTTTCTTTCACGCGACTGAGTGGCTTTCATAGGGGGAAGTGAGATTTCCGCCTGCTCGATATCAGCTGCTGCGCGATCAGTTCGCTTTGCCGGCGCCAGATCCGATTTGGCCCTTGTGATGCGTCTGTCGACCGGAGTTGCCACGTTCGCCGGTTTGGCGTGGACGGCGACTTCCCACACTACTCAGGGCCGAGCCTCGGGGTGGAGTCAGCGCGTGGTATGTCTGGGAACTGGCGAACCGTTCATTTAAGAAGCTTTTACGTATGCAATATCTCAGCACATGGTAAATGCGTTTTAGGTACATGGCTGTTTGGCTTTGTCCATTGAAACATCGTCTGCAGGACACTGGAAATATGTGATGGGTGAAATATTACTGCAAGCTTATAAGCGTCCTCATAACGATGTTTAATCAGTTTTTCCGTAATCGTACAAATTAATGTTCTGTGACGTGCTGCGATTTCTACGCGTTGCAAAAAAGAAATCAATGTTATCTGTGATATTCGGTAAACTTTTTTTTTTATCTGCTTAACGTCTCTCTAACAGCGTCTTTAGAGACGGAAAGGATGGGGGCAAGGAATGGGAAGGAATTCGGCCATGGCCTTTTGAAGGAAGCATCCCGTCATTTGCCTGGAGAGATTTGGGAACCATGGAAACCCCTAATCTGGATGCCCGGACGGGGATTCGAACCGCCGTCCTCCCGAATGCGAGGCCAGAACGCTAGCCCTTACACCACCACGCTCGGTTATTCGGTAAACGGAATTCCACGTCGCTCCTTCTAAATAGAGATATTTAAATTTCTACTGTGTTCCCTCAAATTTTTGAATAAAGATAAAAAGAAATTTTATCCAAAACATTAATGCTGTCTTTGTAATGAACAAGCGCATAGCATTTAAACCGAAATCCCAATATCATCATCAATCACCATGTTAAAAGATACTAGGAGAAAATATATTGAGCACTAAGTTAACGTATAAATAAACACTCCCAAACATTTGTCGGTGTCTCAAGTTTCTATTTCGCCTTACTGATCATTTATTTTATCAAAATTTCGAGTAGAAACGCCGACACACAGAATATAGATCCTGCACAATCACTAATAACAGAACCCTCTTAGAAGCAGAGTGGCACTGACAAAATCAGATATATTTTATTTTCTTTGGCCCACCATTCATAAAGAACTTTCTAATACTTAATGTATGAAACACAACGCTTTACTGAAGAGAGAATTGGAGTATATGAATACCGGTAGGAACGAAAACTGTAGCATTTAAAATATGATGCTACATAAGGATTCTGAAAATTCACTGGACAGACAAAATGCGAGACGAGGTGCATGCCTTTTTAAAATGACTGGCGATGAAAGGTGTTCCTGCAGCAATAACACAGGAGCAACAGGCAGGAATGTGTCTTTAGACATACGGAACTGATCAATTTGGTAGTGGAGGTAACTATTAGAGATCCAGTACACGGGTTATAATGAACATGTTGAGATAATAATCGCATCAATGTAGTCGAGAAACCGATGACAAAACAATATTCAGTGTGTATGGTTGTCATGAATTTCGAGATTGCAGAAAAATAAATAAAGTTTATTTAAAAAAAAAAAAAAAAGGATAAGTAATGGTTTCAGAATAATGAATAAATGTATAAGCTATTTGACCGTACATATATTTAAATAATAAACTGGTAGTGCGATTACTACAATATAGAAAGTGAAGAACTGTACATAAAATCAGTAAGATAAGTAACTAAACACCTTCTTGATTTTCCTGCATCAAATTGCGTTACTGTTTCTGTTTTGAATAAAGTCAGAGATAAACAATTTTTTTGTATAGTAAAATGAAGACGTAGTGTTGCCAGATTCTGTGAAAACAATTCTTCAAAACAAAGTTTAATTTCCCCAAACGACCAGTTGCAGTTTGAAACGAGTGGTCTCCCTCCTAAATTAATGTGCAGTTCCATTTAGAATTCTGTGCAGAACTCCTCGACGGCCTCCCCGCCACGGGTTTTGTCAATAGCGGGAGCGGGTAGCTGCGGCCAGGTGATATTTACACTGTCTCTGTAGGCCGGCGCTGCTCCTTTGTCCCTCGGAACGCCATCGGAAAATCCATACCGAGGAGCTTGAGGAATGGCCGAGCGGGGGTGGGGCTGTTGGTCCGCCCGGGACTTGTTGCTCCACTCCACAGGCAGCCAACAGCCGGGCCTACCGCAACCTCAGGGCGCCCACTGTCAGCTGTATTCGAGGAAGACGTCTTTACAATATGGATTATTATGGGCTTAAGGATGGTATACCAAGCAAAATTTTGTATGGCTTTGCGGTTACATACCCGATCATTTCACCTCAACGGAAGAGGAGATTTTAAGATTTTTTTTAAAAAAAATTTCATATATATT
>JARYHS010013631.1:67347633-67379635 GCA_031002005.1 Vandiemenella viatica
TTTGGTGCCTTATTTGTCATCTGTAATCTTAAATCGCCGCGTGCCACTGTTAACAATCTGTTTCTTTCCTTAGCTACTAAATTTCCGACTGCTCTAAATCCTCTTTTTACATGTGAATGTGATTAAAACTTCTTTGATACAACCCTCGAAAGGCCGGCTTCGCGTTACAGGGGTCGCCGGTTCGAGTCCGGCCTAGGGTATGGGTGGTTTTAATTAAGTGTTGTGTCCGTCCTCTGTTGTCTGTCACTTGTTATCATCAATAATAACACGAGAGGATTCTATACACACAATTCTATACACACACTTGAGGAATAGAAGAAACACAGTTGCTGGTTGAATAGCTACAAGGCCAAATGCCAATCTTTCGCAAAAAAAAAAAATCTAAACTATAATATTACGCGAAATCTGAAGACTTAGACATTAGTCCGTTTTAAGTAAGACCTTACAGTAAAAATTAAAACATTTTTAACCTTTAAAATTACAAGTCTTAACGTTAATGGTATGAAGCAATTCATCAAAGCTGATAGATATACTGCGTTTTCGCGTGTTTTTGTACAGTCTCGTACTGTGATATCTCTGTTGATATCCACGAACTAACCTTCAGGCTGGCCTTTTAAGTTCCCTTTACTATGAAAAGTCTCGATCGGAGTTTTTTTCATTCAATGTTTGACCTGCAATTAGGAAAATGTTATTTGATGATTTTGATTTCTATGTTGGCACATTCCTAGCAATCAGAAATAAACTTTTAAGTGAAGAAGAGTTTGATAACATAAATATATGAAATTACCTTACAGTTTGACTCCCCCTTTTATTCATAGGGTTGTCCGAGTCATTAGAATCGGATGCAAGGAACGGTGAAGAATTCTGTCATGGCTCTTTGAAGGAACCATCTCTGTATTCACCTGGTGTAATTTCGGAAAACAATTGAAATTCGAAATCTGAACGTCCATATCTAGGATCGAGACCTCCTCCTCCCGAATAATAGGACCGTGGGTTAACCGCTTTGTCACCATGCATGGTGTCTGTACCGCATTTACTCAAGAGAGAAACCGGTTTAGATATTTCACGGTATTAAGAGTTCTGCTGTGTAACACCAACTCCGATCTTAGCTCATTGTTGGTACATGAATTCAATAGCCAGCTGATGTGTTATCATAAGTCAGGCTAATGGAATAAGAGAATAGTTATATAAAGTTGCTGAAACTTTACTGCTAAGGGAAACAGTTGTAAAGGAAAAAACTGAACAGAACATACCCGAGAAAGAAAGAATATCTAAAAGTAAATCTGCTACATTACCTTCTCAATACATTGACCCTGCTACATACCGTATTTTTTGTCTTATTAAACAGAATTTCTATCCATAATGTTTTGAGACCTGTTGTTTTCAGAGAAGCCCCACCAGAATTCTTGTAGACAATTCAGCAATCCAGGAATGAAAGGAAATATTCCTGGAGCGCTGCCTATTGATTTAACTAGGTAAAGAAAATATTGCATGAGGTTCGTCATCCTCCATTTCCACCTGAGTCGATGCTAATTTATTCATTTTTGTGCAAGAAACTTTAATTAGCTTAGAAAGATCATCCACTAACGCCATTAAGTAAAATTTATTAGAGCAGCATCCAGAAAAAGGTGGCTATTTAGAAATCGAAAGGACGGACAAGATTCTGATTGGTAAAAGATTTCTATCTTTCTTTTTTTTTTTTTTTTTTTTTTTTTTTTTTTTAATTGGCATTCGGCACTTTCCTTTAGGACGCAGCTAATGTTCTTCGAGTACAAATATTCCCATTGCCAATTACACTATGATTATACAATGCCTACCCCTACATAACTACCTGACCGCTTGATGCTCCCCTATCAGCTTCTAGATCGGCAGCCTGCTATACTTAAAATCCAGATAGACACTGTGTAGCGTGTCGGCCTATAGGCAAGGGTTGGACCAGTCTTCGCAGACGACAATACAGAAAATGTTTTATACTCACCTTTAATATTTTCATGAAGTTTCACGTGTTTAAATCTACTCCTTCCAGCCAATTTGACTAGCTGATTTTTAAAACGAATGTGTTTACATAAGTTTCTGAACATGATAAAGCTAGTTTCTGTAGCTTGCGAGAGACACAACACTGTGTTAGCAATTTTATTTTTATGCTGGAATAAATGTATATGTGAAAATTGCCAAGGCTGTTTTTTTTTTCCTGGAAGTAAGGGTGGAAGTGAATTTTTCTGACTATGCCGTTTTCATTCTAAAATCGAAGGAAATGGGTAGTTCTGTCTTCTCTTATCTTATCTTCCAATCTGGGACTCATACGCGAGAAGCAGGCATTGCCGTTTCTTATCTGAGGGATTTCTTCTTGTTATTTAATCCACTATAACACAATTTCAAGTGCTGATACATTCATATACTTACTACCAAGAGTTAGATGAGTACCAAGTTAATAAGAGTTATTTGCAAAAGGTTCTGAATTTCTCATCCAGTATACGTCCTCACACCAGAATAATTGAGTTATTTGGAAAATTGAAGTGAAAAAAGCTATCGTCTATCGAAACCAATAGAAGCGTGTTTTCCTATTTTAATCCTATTTTTCGAAGTCTAAAAACGCATTCGTTGATGTCTACTTTCTCTTCCGACCAAATGCCACTAACCTGATTTCCGGGAAGCAGTGATAACAATTACGAACTTCGATTTTTATCTTACTTTATTGTTGCTACTTTAATATCTACTGTTCATCCGCAAAATAATCAGTACACCAAGTCTTCAAAAGGTAACTAATCTTCATATCATATCTCTATTTAAGATTATTCCGCAAAATCAATTTTTCATCCATCATTCATGTTTATTTTGTACTTATATCTAGCAAGAAATATCGTACATTCCATTAGAAACTGTGATACTTTCTGTAAACTCTTTCTAGTTACTTGGATACAAAATTTGCAATAAATAACCCACTTATAAACAGAGCCTTTAGGAGCTGCTAGTATTATTATAATTTAAACGTCGTATATCGAGGCGTGAGCCAAAGGTTGGCTGTATCCTTACATGGTCAGTGTTTGTCAGAAGTAAGGATGGCCTGTTTCTCTACCCCGTGCGCCTAACTGTTGTATGTGTATGCATAGATTACTGGCATGAGTGTTAGTGATGTGTATTATATTGTGTATCGTATTACAAGATGAGAGAAGAAAGCACGGAAAACCTGGTGTCAAGCCATTCTGGACTGTTTTTTCGTCCCCATCTGAAGACCGAATCATCATCAGCAATGTCATATGTCTTCACGCCACATGCATTGCAGAGAAGTTAGGGATTTAACTCACGACTCTGGTATAAAATGTGCTGATTAGGAATGGTGCACTACTAGCCTCCCCTCTCCCTGAAAGCTATCTACGAGATATTAAAAATTTCTCCCAGCACCGAGTAATGAACCAGCAGTCTCAAAGGCGAACGTGAAACACCAGTTTGATGTCTTAATGGTCTAGGAGTCTAGCTTTTTCATATGACCTTTAAATTTGTTTTAAAAAAATCACTTTCTACTGTTAAAATTACTTGATAATAGGTTGTATTCAAAGCGCGTAATAAAATGACTTAAGAATTGATTCGTATAGAAAATGAATACGGTGGTAAAATCTTTCAGTTTGTGTTTTGAAACAATAAGAATTGGAGGGTACTGAAAGTCAGTACATCATTTTGTTACTAGGATTCGAGAGGTATTCAGTGAAGAAGTAATGAATCGTATTCTCAAAGTTTCTCCTTTTATCTCGTTTGATCTGGAGAAGTCGATCGGAAATTCTACTGGAGGAAAGTGGAAAAAGATTTGTCCTCGCTATTCGCCCTGTTTTTGTTTCCAAAGAGAAAGTCTGCCATCTGCTCTAGAATTTGATTACGTTTGTTGTTGTGAACGTCTCACCTTTCTTGTAAGAGCCTCTCAAATCTAATATTGTCTTTCAGTTGGGACGGTGATTGGGAAATGTGACACTCGCGGAGAGAATCATTCTTATCATTCTAAGGTACTAAGTATTTCACTGGTATAGCGGCTTCCTGCTTGTTCCGCAGCTTATGCCATCTCGTATTCAAACTGGTTTGAGCCAAAATATCTTGTTCTCAATGTAGCCACTGAGGTCATAAAAAACTCAATTTTTTCAGGTTACAAATATCAATATTCTGTTTAGTATCAACTCCAATTTCCCAGCAATACTGTATAACAGAAAACAAGAACGAGACTTCAACAAAAAAACATTAATTTCAAATGTTTAAATTATCAGTTGAGAAAAGGCTATTAAAATATTTGCGCGGAAACTAAATCATTTCAATTGCTACCATATAGCATGTTTAAAGGAATAACTAGGTGCGAATAAGTGACTCGTGTCTGATAGCGGGTACTTGTGCGGAAGAGGACGATACGTTGGCAGCCAGCAGGCGGATGCTTTTATTGTCTCGCCGCGGGCTGAATTCTGAACAGAACTGACCACTAGAAAGAGGAGAGCAGCAAGACAGGGGCTTCAGTCGAGAACGGAAACCTATGGGGACAATACCGAGTGTTTCAAAAATACCTACCTGCACCCACTTCTAGGAGAGATAAGGTGAACAAACATAAATCTGAATAATAAAGGGCTATTTTCTCTATGTAGATTGCGGTGTTCAGCAAATATCCCGTAAATTATTTCAGAAAAAGCTTCATTTATAATTTCAGATTACTTTTCTGGATTACGTCAATGGACTGCCGTTCGAATCCACTGCTGTCAGTGAAGACTACCTTGAATCTGTGAAGCTTCTCGGGAGATCTATAACATGGCAGGGGATCTACGTGATCCATGTATGTTGCTGTCAAGCATTTATTATAGCTCATTACAGTGTTTTTAAGCACCGTTTGTTGCCTGAATGCACAATTTTTTTGTGGATAACATGAAGTATTTCGTCCTCTCACATGCTTGTATCTCATTTCTCACCCTGTCTAATTTGTATTGGTATATTATTTCGATTCGTCTTGAAGCACAATACGGCCCCTTTTCGAAACGTCCTGTGTAGCTTCGTACTGCAGAAAGTTTAAACGACAAATCTTACAAAGTAATACCTGCTTAGTAAAATGGTATGTGAGGACCTGAAGTGACGACAAGAATTTTATATGATGTCGTCACCATTACCCGGTTGTCAAGTTAGGTGATTCCGACACTCAATTACAAAGTATAAACTAAATATGGCCAGCTGGTTTTCCCAAAACGTACACAATGGATTAATTTCGCCCTAATCTAATAACATCAAAATACTGTATAAACTTAATAGTTTGAAGGCTTAGTGCATAAATCACCTTACGGGAACTGGAGGCCCAATCAGTTTGAGTCCCGAAAGTTTTGCGGGTCCTTAAACTAATCTTGACTTCAAGCAAAGCATTGCTTTGTTTAAAGGAAACTAGCGCAGTTCCCGGCGTTGCCCGGTATATTTGGCGTAGATTTACCCGTACTCTATTTTTACTCCCGCAATGAAAAACATTTGTACAAAGTTTCATAAAATTCTCGCGAAGTTGTTTCGGAATTAAAGCAAACCTAGATTCACTCTTCCCCTACCAAGAAACTAGTGGGTTGAAGTTTATTTGCAAGTACACTATTTTCATTCGTCCAAAAGATTCATGTATATCAAGCTTCGTTAATTTGGTTATGAAATTGAATTACTACATTACTGAAAAACGCTAGATTATGTTAGAAACTCACATTTGATTCGATTGCGAAGTAAATGGATATATTTTTTGTCGAAACACCAGATCATTTAACTCCATATATTCAACATTTTATACAAATATCTTAAGTGAATCCGGAATAATATTATCGTAAACAGAAGAATAATGCTGAAGGCCAGAGATATTGTCCAGAGATCGTGCTTAAATAAAATATCTGTTGTTTTTACGGCTATCTATTGGGTTTAAAAATTGTTATCCCAAATTAAAGGAAAGAATACTTCAAGTTACGGCTATCTATTGCGTTAAAAATTGAATATCCCGAATTAAAGGAAAGAACAAGTTTTTTTTAGTGTGAAAAATAGTTATTATTGTAAAGTTATCTTATTGCTTTCATTAAAGGCTATGGCCAGAGACATTGTTTTGTGTGTTTAGTGCGAAGTATGCAACATCTAATCTTTCAATCTTTGGGATTTGTCATCATACGTTCATAATTTCATTTAACGCTCCTGCGTTACTTAACGTTGAAACATCGGACATTCCAAACAACTGAATTGAGATTCTAAGCTTTAAAACGGTGAATAGTCCATCGAAATCTGTTCCGTAGTATTCGAGTTTTTATACGACCAATATGTCCGCTTTTCGTTTTATAGATATAGATAGATATGATAGGATCTACATGGTTAAGATTACACTTAAAACGGTAAGTGACCTTCAACCATCAACATCACCGGATTAAGTAGGTTTATCACGATATAGGTGGATTAGATGGCAAATTTAAATTCTGTTGTTTATGTGATTTCTTGGGAGATTGAAGATAGTAATTTAATTAAAATCCGTTACCATTTCGCCTGTTTATTAACTTTTTGATATCTATGTTGTTGAAACAAATAATGCTTTGCTCATGCAACGATAATTACTGCATTATCATTTTTGCTAGAAGGTTCATAGTAAAAAAAAAAAAAAAACTTTTTGATTGAATACGCATCGTTCCGAGCGATTAAACGTGTTTTATGAGGTTTGAAAGAATTTTTCGTTTTAATTTAGGGCTTTACGCCTCGTCGACGTCGAAGTAATAAGACACAGGAAAGTATTGGGGATAAGGAACGAGAAGAAGTTCTGCTACGACTTTTTGAAGGAACCGTTTTGGTATTATCCTTTAATGATTTAAAAACCATAGAAAACCGAAATCTGGATGATCAGACGGGGAATCGAACGCACGTCCTCTAAATGCCGGGCGAGAGCGTTACTGAAGATCTACTTGGCTCCATCGACCTCTTAAAAGAACTTATTTGTATTACGTATTTCTTTCTTCTGGGCCAGCTAGCATTTCAACCTAACAATAATCGCCTTGAATTCTGAGCCTTAATGCTTATTCGTGTTTATGAAATGCAACAGTAATAACACAGGCTGTAAGTGTTTTCAGCATCGAGCTAGATAAACTCGTGTAATTAGAAATCTTTCAGTTTTTGACAAAGCGCTAAGAGAGTTAATAATTATTGATAATTTTAATTGATTATTTATTAAAAAATTATTAATTAATATTCCTTAATCAAAATCTGGGATTGTAAATGAAATAGGCTTTCGGAATAAAAATCTCTTTGACACATTTTTACATTTATTGTGACTCCGAAAATACGACTGAATTAATTAGTACCTGGGTGACGCTCTTTGCTCGCCCTCTTTCGATTTCTATTCAACATGTAAGATTTTGCATAAAGTTTCATTAAAGTTCAACTTTTTCTTGAAGGCTTCATAGGCATTTTGAACGGTATAATTCTTTGATCTGACCAAAGAGAAGCTTACCAAACAACGGTAGGCTTACTGGTACCTGAAACATCTGCGAGATGAGTTAAGAGCAGTTTGCGAGACACGAAATACAAAAATTGCTCTTTTTTGGTGAAATCGTGTTACAAACTTGAAAATCGAAACGTTACCTACATATGAAATTTCATCCAAATTGCTAGAGCTATTTCTGACATCATCCTGTTTACCATCTCATAAATTGCTTTTAAAGAAAAATCCTATTATTATGTTAAATAGAAATCTTATTACTAATTAGGGATTAATTAATGGCGCAAGATTAGTCGTAATTCATTTACACGATTACATCATCAGTGATAAATTCATTCACTCCGATAAAACCTTGTTCATACCTCGCATTAAACTTACACCTTCTGATACAACCGTGCCTTTCAAAATGATAAGAAAACAATTCCCAATAAAAGCAACCTTCCCGATGGCCATTAATAAAGAACCAGGTCAGTCGCTTCAAGGCGTAGGATTGTATTCACCAGAATCTGTTTTTACGTGTGGACACCTGTACGTGCTTTTTCACGCGTTCGTAGATTCAATTAATATTTATGATTGTGTTAAAGACACATGCGGTCAAAAAGGAAACGGGAAAAACGGTAAAACTGCTAATATTGTTTTGAAAGTAGTTAGGAAAAGGAAAGAAGTTTTAAAAATCACATCTGCCAAAGCCAATATCTATTTTTTAAATATCTACTTTTTAAATATTTTACAATTAAACATGTAGTATTTAAAGATAATCACTTTTTACAATAAGACTGGTATTTATTAATACTCTTAAAAATAAAATACCTTTCATTAATAAATATACTTGCATTTACTTATTTCTACATTATTATATTACCATTCGTTGACTGACCACGATACAGTGCGAAATATTCGCATGGGTCAGCTAGTGTACAAGAACTGTTCGTTTAAAAGTATAGGAGTTCCTTGTTGTTTCCTAAGAGAAACTAACTATCAGTAGCCTTTGTGGTATGTGAAACATCTAGAAGATGGTGTTAGAGCCGTTTCAGAGATACCAAACACATTTGTTCGTATTTTGTAAAATAGCGTTTTGCAGGGAAAATGCCTATTTACATTAACTTAAAAAGCAAAACGTTATTTAAATATGAAATTTCATCCAAATCGTTAGAGCAGTTTCCTAGGTACTAAAAATATATTTATATATAGAACGGCTCGTTTAAATGTATACGCTTGTTATAAGAAAAACAGGTTTATTCTAACAGTCTCTCAAAGAAATAACACAAGCGAACATTTCTGACCTGGCTTGTAAGGTGCAAATTTTGTTGGCTATCTCTTCTGTAAATTATCCCATGATTATCGAAATTAGTTTCACCGCTGACAATCTACAGTAATCACAAGGAAAAACGACAGTAGCGTCGTAATGGTCTACCCTGTTTACACTGTAATCACGAATAGCAAAGCATCCTTAAAGAATGTGGGTGCGATAGACTGTGGACGGCTTGGAAGCAGTTACCGCGACCCGGATATCGTCGCCTGCTGGCAACGACTCCAAAATACTCGAGGAACTAATAATCTTTTACGAGTCTCCCCGTAACTCCTGCAGACTGCCTTTGTGACGGCTCCCTCTCCGAACAAGTTACACTCGACTGTTCACATCGACTTTCAATTCCTCCTCACTTCGACTAACGTCTTTATGCTGAATCTTTCGAAAGTTCAACATTTTTCCTGGAATATGAAGTAATAATCCATGTTTCGTTCGGAATCGCACATTACCACTAAACAATCTGTCCCTATAATATAGCGCATCAAAGTCTTCTTACTGTTAGCTCATTTTCAGCACACAGTTGTATTATTTTCGATTTTTTCAATATGTTATGGATAAGTTCATGCATTACTTGAAAAAATCGCAGACGTGAACACATATCAAATAACGACATGGCATGAATACATGGTTTCCGTAACTAGTAGTTGTTATACGCTGTCTCGGTACAGGATGGTCAAATGGTTTCGACTTGAGCTGGTTTAATTTCTGTCAGTTGTCAGAGAGCAGGTAGACGGAAATCCTGTAAAAAGAAAGTTAGCCAAAAACAATAAACCGAATATGAGTGTAAATTTTATTCCAGGCATCATTTCATTTTGTACAAACTTTGTGTGCAAACGATTACAGTAACCTTGTTGTAAATTTATGTATTAGAATTATCTCTTTAGAATCACAGAGTTCAATGGGTGAGCGGTAACGATCTGCCATCGCATTCGGGAGGACAGGGGTTCGAATCCCCGTCGACCATCTAGATTCCAGTTTTCTATTGGTTTCCAAAGTTACTCCATATGAATGGTGACAGTTCCTTCAAAAGGCGAAGGCAGAACTCTTTCGCATTCCCTGCACCCAACAGTTTTCCGCCTGTAATGACCTAGACGTCAACGAGGCGTAAAACCATAAGTGAAAACAGCTCCTAAATAGCATATCCTAGGAAACCAATATAAATAACGGACATGACGAAGTGACAAGTGGAAAAATTACATGAGATTTCTTGTTGCTGAATGTTGAAAGAAGGTTTAGTTTGAGCTATTAGCTCCAATTACACTTCTAAAGTTAAGCTGATTGGGCCATTCCTTTTTGGGACAGCCCATCCAGCAATTCTGTTCCCGATTTCTTTCCAGCTGGCAGCTTCAATTTGGGATCGATTTCTAGGAACTTTTTTCGATTACTTCCTCACAATCCTCCCGTTATGACTGAATATCTGCCAACAGATTTTCAAATTTTTAGTTTCGTTAGGATAGCGATTTCCCCACCATTCTATCAACGAAAAATTGGCTCTGCTAATTTACCACAGCTCAGACGGTACCTGCATGGGGCAGCTGACAACGCTTTGTTTGATGGTTCCTGGTTTAATAAATAACCAGTCCACCATACAGTTCAATTTAAACTTGTTTTTTTTTTTTCCATAAGCACAACGTCAAAGATATTAGTTACATGCATACATACAATCCAGCGATTACAGACAACACTTCTTCCACAGACAATACAGTCCTTGGCCGTCGTAAGCTGAGTCTGTAAAAACTGTCTCTCTGTTTCGGATGTTCGCTTTATATAAATTCCATCGAAATTTCTAGAACACTACAGAGAATTCCGACAGATATTTCTCGAACATTAACAATACTTAAACAATTGAAACATATTAAAAACAATCAGAATGAATACATAATCATTTACAATAATTTCAAAATGGTCAGAAATGAAAATTAAAGATACTTAGACACAAAATTATTCGCAGAAAACATTTTAAACTGTAGCAAATTGTCCTTTAGACATCGTAACTTGCATTAATACTTGGAATTACAAACATTTAAGCAATTCTCTTGCACGATTCTGCCCTTAAACATATTAAGTGGCCTCTAAATAATTTATTTTCATAAAACAAAGTCTATATACATTGATTTACAGTAAATTGCAAAACAAACAAAAAGATCGTATTCAACCAAACTCTAGCTTACTACAAATAGTTCATAAAATACAATTCCATTTAAGTTTAGGTTTGAGGGCTGTTACAACTTGTACCAAAAAGCTTCTGACAGTTGGGTTGCCACTACACCTGACTTGTCGTCTTCGGCGTCTTTTACTTTCATTATGTTCTTCTAAACCTTATTATTAATTATAACGGTTTTATCCGATGTTTAAGTCACTTCATAAAACAATCATTCCATTAGCAGGGATACTTGGGTAATACTCCGTTGGGTAAATTTCTTCACTTATACTATACACGGAGAAATAGAAGTACCAGCGAGGCGAAAAGAAACAGCCTCTATCCTTTATTCTTCATCCATTTTAGCTCTTTCCCTTCCTTCCATTCATATTCCTGATCCCACAACCACCTGTGAAGAGACCAGATAGCAATCGTAGATTGGTTGCTGAATGCGTAACCGCCAATATGTCGTGAAAATTAACCAAGGAATTCAAGTTTGTGAAACAAAGTTTCGTCAATGAGGAACTTCAGTTGTCCATCCTGTTAACAGGAGCATAGACGAATTTCTAAAAGTCATTTTATTGTGTTTGAAAGAGCGTCAGTGAAACACTCACGAACAATAAGAATTTCCTATTTTCACACCGTAATTAATTCTTACCTGAGTGACACATTGCTGAGAAATATTTTTTTACACGCAAGTTTAATAACTAACTGCAGTACCGAATTCCTCTTTTTCAAAAAAAAAAAAAAAATATAATAAGTTTAAACTTCTCCGAATACCACGAAAGCTATGGAGATAGATACTAACGTCTTGTATTTCACAGTAATGTTTCTTATTACGAGGAGAACTGTTATACAAACCCATTAGTACTGTTGACATTAAATCATGAAGTTAACCTCTTCATGTGACAAACATGATACACGAATGTTCAAGTGAACGTGACATAGAGTCAGAGAACTACTTTGAAAAGTATTATCAGACTGATGCACTCCTCCGGTGGTAGGCCCTAGAACGTTTTTTACAAAGGAATCATATAATCAGGATTATTGAGTTATATTTGATACAGTTACTAAAGTAATGAAATCGACAAGTCTTTTAATATTCAGTTGAATCACGTACACATTTAATTGAGTCATGGTTATTAATTTCAGTTCGTAGGTCTGTCACTCAGTTTTTGCGAGCAATTGCAGTGTTGCAGAAAATTAATCCTCTTTACGTCCTCTTTAGGTTCCAAAGTAAATTTACACAATTAAATGTATCATGAATAAGGACCTCGTTCAGTGTTGTCTTATTGCTATTGTCTTTTAATATTCAGGTGAATCACGTACACATTTAATTGATTCATGGTTATTAATTTCAGTTCGTAGGTCTGTCACTCAGTTTTTGCGAGCAATTGCAGTGTTGCAGAAAATTAATCCTCTTTACGTCCTCTTTAGGTTCCAAAGTAAATTTACACAATTAAATGTATCATGAATAAGGACCTCGTTCAGTGTTGTCTTATTGCTATTGTCTTTTAATATTCAGGTGAATCACGTACACATTTAATTGATTCATGGTTATTAATTTCAGTTCGTAGGTCTGTCACTCAGTTTTTGCGAGCAATTGCAGTGTTGCAGACAATTAATCCTCTTTACGTCCTCTTTAGGTTCCAAAGTAAATTTACACAATTAAATGTATCATGAATAAGGACCTCGTTCAGTGTTGTCTTATTGCTATTGTCTTTTAATATTCAGTTGAATCACGTACACATTTAATTGATTCATGGTTATTAATTTCAGTTCGTAGGTCTGTCACTCAGTTTTTGCGAACAATTGCAGTGTTGCAGAAAATTAATCCTCTTTACGTCCTCTTTAGGTTCCAAAGTAAATTTACACAATTAAATGTATCATGAATAAGGACCTCGTTCAGTGTTGTCTTATTGCTATTGTCTTTTAATATTCAGTTGAATCACGTACACATTTAATTGATTCATGGTTATTAATTTCAGTTCGTAGGTCTGTCACTCAGTTTTTGCGAACAATTGCAGTGTTGCAGAAAATTAATCCTCTTTACGTCCTCTTTAGGTTCCAAAGTAAATTTACACAATTAAATGTATCATGAATAAGGACCTCGTTCAGTGTTGTCTTATTGCTATTGTCTTTTAATATTCAGTTGAATCACGTACACATTTAATTGATTCATGGTTATTAATTTCAGTTCGTAGGTCTGTCACTCATTTTTTGCGAGCAATTGCAGTGTTGCAGAAAATTAATCCTCTTTACGTCCTCTTTAGGTTCCAAAGTAAATTTACACAATTAAATGTATCATGAATAAGGACCTCGTTCAGTGTTGTCTTATTGCTATTGTCTTTTAATATTCAGTTGAATCACGTACACATTTAATTGATTCATGGTTATTAATTTCAGTTCGTAGGTCTGTCACTCAGTTTTTGCGAGCAATTGCAGTGTTGCAGACAATTAATCCTCTTTACGTTCCAAAGTAAATTTACAGAATTAAATGTATCATGAATAAGTACCTCGTTCAGTGTTGTCTTATTGCTATCGACGTAAACTAATTTGTTTTTATTTTTGAAAATACTTTGAATATAGAACAATCATCTTATAACCTCCCAGTCAGGAGGGATGACGGTGCATAATTCCTAATGACTAGAAAGGAATCAGGGTATTCGAAACTGTCCGTCAGATGGCGACATTAAACTTTGGGGACTCAATGTGTCTTTCCGAAGAGTGTATCCGAACAGGGTGCACAATGTTTCACTCGCTCAATTTATTTCAGCTTTCAACAACAAAGTATTATGCTTGTGTTTAAGCGGCAACTTAAAGGCCTAACATTATAAGGAAATCGTCCCCGAGCTCTGGTCATGCCTTCTAGTTCTATGAGGTTTTCTGAAATCAGTCCAAATGCTTTGATCTATCATACAAAGGCAACAGCTGACCTCCTTCCCTGCTGCGTATCCTCCCATTATGGCTTTATTATCCTCGTCGTCAGCGAACTGTCAAGCAGATATTATATATATATATATAAAAATTGCAACCAATTATGGGAGCTTCCACAAACTACGTGGCTTCATTTTGGCCTCCCTTGAACCCCCTCCCCCAAGCAGCCCTACGTGGCTTTTGCCTCGACACCCAGGCCCCCTCCATCCAATGTGGCGCGTAGCCTTTCCCCTATTAATTTTGTACTCATTTCTCTTACTATACTATCCTTAAAATTATTGAGTATATAATGAAAAGAACTGATATTTCTGTAACTATAAATATTCTAATTCAAATGTTGACACTAGCCATTATTGCAAGTGATAAATTATTGGGTAAAACCTCTTTCTCAGGAGCTGTCGGAGATCCTTTTCTACTTGAGTTGTTACTAAAAAACATTATGTTTTTCTCATTCACCATCGTTCATTAATTGATAAAATAAAACAAACTATACCTCTCACGTAAAAGAACTAAGAAGATCTTCATTTTTTGTTTACTTTTGCTGCAATGTGTAACCTTTATCTCTACATTACCAGAAAATTATTCTTTTATTTTCTTGAAGGATTTCTACTCTTTGGAAAAACATTTCCGACAAGCCTCGTATAGTTCATTGTGCAACGCTACTTCAGATCTCACTTTGAACTTGAAATAACACTTCACGCAAGCACTATAATAAAAATAATATTTCCCTGAAATTAACTTGATAGAACAAAATTAAAATTGAATAAAATTTTCTCTGGTAACTAGCCGAGTTAGTCCATCGTTTGACCACGACGTTTCGGCGGTCACAATCTCTGCCATTGACCAGTCACTTGACAATGGCGGCAGAGATTGTGACCGCCGAAACGTCGTGGTCAAACGATGGACTAACTCGGCTAGTTACCCGAGAAAATTTTATTCATTTACAACGCCGAGAAAATCTCCAGTCTTACAAAATTAAAATTATTTTACTAACGAGCAGAGTGGTCACAGGCGGACGATGCTAATCAAAATAGTTTTACTTCAAACCATCAAAACAATATGAGCTGTGACTGCCTTGTAAAATTCCGGGTGACAATTTTACGCGCTTTTGAGTCTAGGTACGGCATGTCTAATTTTCCTCGAATAGTAATGCGCCTGACGCGTGCAACCCGGAGCTTTGACTTCAAGGCACATGCATGTGAAGCACTGTTTCTATATACGATATCTAAAATATATACGTAGATAATTAAATGACAGAAATAAATTCTGCATGCTGTTGCGTGTTCTGTACCTTATTTTAACTGTTAAAAATAATATGAATAAAAAGCTATGTGGTTTCGCTTGGTAATTCTCCCTCCACCACGTAGCCCAGCGCAGCTTTCTGCCACATCCCTCCCCTGCCCTAGACCGAACCACGTAGTTCATGGACGCACCCTATCCAGATTAAGGTTTTGTGTCACTGTCCACGCCAGGGAACTCAAGGAGAAACGACTCCAACCAAAAAATTTTATGTTGGTTGATGTGACCATCTCCTAGGTTACCGGGCATTACGATAGTTAAATCGTTGAATATAGAACCCACGAAAAGTTTAACTTTCCCCGTGGTACTCATAAAGAATTGAATTAATTACAGATGTTATGTTTATACCTGTTTTTATAATTCCGTTTGGTGGAATTATGATTGAAAATGCAGGTACAATCAGAATAGTAGCAGGGTGCATGAACTCTAATATACCATATCTGGATGTTGTGGATCATTTTCCTCAATTGCTGATAATATTAAAAAATAAATTACGCCAAAGCAATTGACTTTTTTGTATTTATTGGTCTCCCGTACGCGTTTCACTTCTTGTGCAGAAGCATCTTCAGCGTTTTTTTTTTTCTGTTAATTATGTACAAATGTTTTAAGTTGGTTATGTTGTGTTTGGTACTGTGGAATTATTATCTAACTTATAATCTACCTACATTTTGTGGTTTATTGCAGTTCGTTTAGTTCCATTCTCAGCATCAGTGCTTTTGCATTTTTGGTGAGAACTTATAACATTTGTACATAATTAACAGAAAAAACCCGCTGAAGATGCTTCTGCAAAAGAAGTGAAACGCCTACGGGAGAACAATAAAAACAAAAAAGTCAAATGCTTTGGTGTAATTTATATGTTAATAAAAATGTAATATGGCATTTGCAGTAGATATTCCCCAAAACTGTAGCGGTCGGGTAGCTTAGTGGTTAAGGTAACAACTTTGATAATTCAAGCTACACCGAAGCCAGGTTCATATAAGGATAGGTACGGGTAGCTAACTTAACCTTCACCTCTTTTCGACTGGAAAACGTTGGCCGTTCCGATTCCACGTTAAATTGTGGGTGTAGCTATGACAGAGGTGAAATGCCACCAACTCATAGTTCTAGCGCTGTGAACGTACAGTACATACCTGCCTCTTCGTATTTCTACGCCATGCCTGCTGACTTAGCTGTACGCATAGTTTTGCTGTTTGGTTAGCTTTAGCCAGACCCATCTTCAGTGATGTTTCCGGCGCCCCCGCCATTTAATATCATCACAAGGGGATGCTGGGCAGTGGAATGCCCCGCCCCTATTTAAGTTCGATATTGCATCCCCCGTACGCCGCTCACGTCTGCGCGTTTAATTGCACGGCCATAGAGCCAAACACAATCCGGCAGCGCTCTCGTGGAATGCGAATTCGCTCCCCGCCAGCCCCCTCCGATGCTAATATCCTCACTTCAAACATCACTCTCGGCCACCAACTGCTGCGCACAAAAGTTCAGATTCTTATCCGAGATTGTTTCTATGTGTCTGCGTAAAAAATCATCTTCGAAACTGCTCAATACCCGCCTAGCGGTCTGGGTGGCTAAACCGCAGCTGTCAGTCACTCAGCCTAGACTCGAGTTCACATGGTTCGAGCATGTTGTGTGAGCTTTAATGCTTTGGCCTGGCAAATGGGAGGACGCGGGTTCGAATCTTCGTCCTGACATCCAGAATTGGGTGTCGCTAAAGACCACGCTGTCGACGCGCCTTAAAGCAACAACAACAACAGTATTGGGTTTTCAATGGTTTTCCAAACCACTCCAGGTGAATGCCGGGATGCTTCATTCAAAAGTCCACGGCTAAATTTCTTCCCGTTCCCTGTCTCGCCTCTGATGACCTCGTCGCTGACGAGGCGTAAAGCCATGAGCAAAAAAAAAAAAAAAAAAAAAAGTCCTTGCTCCCCTGACACAGGAAGTATGGAAAAGGGGAGAAGGGGGAAGATTACAGATATATAACATCTTCCTCGCTCCATGAGGGGTGAAGGGGGTGTGAACGCACTGTTAATGGTGATAATTCGTTCGTCGGATTGTGTTAAACCTGGATATACTTTAGGTGTTGATAAATTACAATGAGTAATTATTTGGCTCTGTCGTTAACTGTCAGCTTAATTAACTTACTATCAGCGGATTGTCGTTGCTATTTAGAAATCCATTATGAACAAATTGAATAATTAATGGTAACGCCATTACCATTTCCCTTCCATTTGTTGCGACGCATACCCAACATTGAAATTAATTTATTTATGAAGGTTTTTTTTTTTTTTTTTTTTTTTTTTTTACGTTCATTAAAATCACTGAGGTACCACTTACAGGATAGTGCCTCCCGGGAGTGCCAAACCCGGGTAGAGCAGGAACTAATTACACAAAAACCATTCTTCTTCTTCTTTTTTTATTATTTTTATTTTTTAGCGTATGGCTTTTATTGCTGTGTTCAGCTCGTCTTGCTGCATCTTTTCCCTCCGTCGGGGAAACCTACTATGATGGGAAAGCTGTACTATAAGTGTATTTTTCTTTGTGAGATAATAGTTTATGTGGCTGATATTGGGAACGTCCCATCATTCAGCAATGTGATTGCTGGAAACCGCCTAAAACAGCAATCAGTGCGGCCGGTACGCCATGCTCTGAATTTTAATCTGCGCTAATTG
This sequence comes from Vandiemenella viatica, assembly GCA_031002005.1. Classification (NCBI taxonomy): domain Eukaryota; kingdom Metazoa; phylum Arthropoda; class Insecta; order Orthoptera; family Morabidae; genus Vandiemenella; species Vandiemenella viatica. The sequence continues at coordinate 67,365,435 of JARYHS010013631.1, forward strand.
TGTCTCTCTGGTTCCGTGTGTTAGCACTTTACACTGGCGGTAACTCCAGCTCTTAGGTCACCGGACATGTCGATCATTCATTCGTTGAACATACAATCCATGAAAAATGTTAACAACAACTGCTATCTACAACTGATTACGAACGTTTTAATGTTTCCGTTGACGAACTGAAGGTGTCTGGTACCTGTATTAATTCCTAAAGATGAATGACACTATTCTGGCCACCATCTTGTCAAACAATCACAAGCTTCTCGTACCCAGAAATGTCTAGTCACAGTATTCTCTCGATCAAATCTTCTGGGCACCCATAGAACATATAGAATACACTGATTACTAGATAACGACAATATCTCGCTGTAGTTACCGTATAAACAACGTAATGATCACTGATTGCGATAGAAATTACATAAAATATTAAATTAATAAAACAGATGACAAGCACCTCACAACTGAAACTTAAATGCAAAACAATAACTATTAACAGAAGTAAAATAGAATGAACTATGTTGCTTGCAATTTTCACTTCACGTGACATAAATACAGATGTCTAAATTAATATATAATTACAGGAGGAATATTTTATGGTATTTTTTGATTCATTTGCATTGAAATTCAACAGAGATTTTCATCCTTTTTCTTTCCATCCTGTTAGTACATTGCTTTGAAGAACCACTACAAATAACATTCAATCATCAAAGTAGTCTACACGTGTATAACTATAATAATACGTCTTGGAGGAAAGGAAATCGTCTCCTCTAAGCCTGTATCGCTGGTCCATATCGATATGCCTTAAAACAGAATTCCTCACTGCATAATCTATAAAATTCGGGCAACCTGTTGAAACAGCGTGTTGTAACGTTCGAAGCTTAGTCAAACAGAAAATTAGGATTTCGAATACTCCTTGAACTGGCCAACCAAAATACATAAATCACAGAAACATCTAAGAACGTTGTGAACCCCCCCCCCCCTCCCCCAAGAGCGACTCCAAGTTGAATAACTCAACTAGAAAGTAGCAATTATAAAAATACACTGAAGAGCCAAAGAAACTGGTATAGGCATGCGTATGCAAACATACAGATATGTAAACACCCAGAGTACGGCGCTGCGGTCGGCAACGCCTATATAAGATAGCAGGTGTCTTGCGCAGGCGTTAGATCGGTTACTGCTGTTACAATGGCAGGTTATCACGATTTAAGTGAGTTTGAACGTGGTGTTATAGTCGGCGCACGAGAGATGGGACACAGCATCTCCGAGATAACTATGGGGTGGGGATTTTCCCGTACGAGAGTGCACCGTGAATATCGGGAATCCGGTAAAACATCAGATCTCCGGCCGGAAAAAGATCCTGCAAGAACGGGTCCAACGACGACTGAAGAGAATCGTCCAAACCCGACAGAAGTCCAACTCTTCCACAAATTGCTGCGGATTTCAATGCTGGACCATTAACAAGTGTCGGCGTGCGAACCATTCAACGAAACATCATCGTTATGGATTTTCGGAGCCGAAAGCCCACTCGTGTACCCTTGCTGAGTGCACGACACAAAGCTTTACGTCTCGCCTGGGCCCGTCAACACCGACATTGGACTGTTAATGATTGGAAGCATGTTGCCTGGTCTGACGACTCTCGTTTACATTGTATCGAGCCGATGGAAGTGTTCGAGTATGGAGACAACCTCATAAATTCATGTACCCTGCATGTCAACAGGGAACTGTCCAAACTGGTGGAGTCTCTGTAATGGTTTGGGGCATCTGCAGTAAGAGTACGACTCTGACAGGTGACACGTATGTATGCATCCTGGCTAATCACCTGCATCCATTCTTGTCCATTGTGCATTCCGACGGACTTGGGAAATTCCAGCAGGACAATGCGAAACACCACACGTCCAGAATTGCTATAGAGTGGCTCCAAAAAAAACTCTTCTGAGTTTAAACTTCTCCGCTGGCCACCAAACTCCCGAGACATGAACATTATTGAGCATATCTGGGAGGTCTTGCAATGTGTCGTGCAGAAGAGATCTCCACCTCCCTCGTACTCTTACGAATTTATGGACGCAGGATGCATGGTGTCAATTCCCTCCAGCACAACTTCAGACATTAGTCGATTCCATTCCACGTCGTGTTGCATCTAAGGATTGCAATCCCGCAGTGTTTTCAATCCCGCGGGATCCGCGCGGGATTGGCGCAAACAGATTTTTAACGTTTATATTTAAAACATAATTACTTAAAACGTTAATAAATTAAATAATAATTAAATTAATAAATCAATTTTAATGTTAATTGATAAAAATTAATAGTTAACAATATTTTAATTGGCAAAATGATATTAAAAGTTTTTAGCATGTCTTAAGTACATTTCGAGGTTTTACATTTTTGTTTTTTAATCTAAACTAATTTTTAAATAAATAATAAAAAATGGAAAATATTCAGTGTTAGGTCATATTATGTGCCTTACAATACATCACGTGAATTTAAAAACATAGTTTGCTTAGTGGCCAAGTTACCAGAGTATTTTTTTTTTTTTATTCTAAATAAACATTCCATAAAACCGAGAGAAGGCATTCCATTTCACAAAGTGAAGTGAATTTACTTTGTAAAGTGTAGACTTGGCTCAGAACAAGATCTCATAACTTTTTGTCACTACACAAGCACGAGTCTTGGCTTTTTTTTATAAAAATTGATTTTCTGGGATTCATTATTATATCTCCTTATTCCTTGATTGATGTTACAGTTGATTCAATGTTATTAAAGGAAACTACTCACCAACACAAGGGGACAGGATCAAAAAAATCGATTTTTTATTTTTTGGACTTGTTCAATGCTCCAATTATTTAGCTACAAAATGCCGTTTGTTTCATGCAAATTTAACGATTAGATTCGGAGTTATTAATTTTTTCGTGATGCGTGGTAATAGTGTGTCTGTATTGTAATGTACACTAGTTTCTCGTATGTAAAACGTTTAGTGCAGATTTTTCTCAAAACTACATTTTTTGATCTTTTGGTGCAGTTTTCTCAAAAACTAAGACTGATAAAGACATCAGACATTCAGCATCTCTTGATGATTAGGTAAGTTTAAGTTTGTTCATAACTCCTTTATCACAACTATTGCACACTGCTCTTTGTCCCTAAATTCGAGCCAATTACTCCGCGAGCTAGTTGACTACTTTGGTTGTTCTCCTGCATGGTTTTAGAGAGCCCGCAGTCCTGTTATTATCGGATTGACTTTGAAACTCAACTCGAAAATTTGTTGCTAAAGTTAAGCCATTAGTAGTCTGTTACGGAAAGCTTTTTCACAAAAAAACTGGAGTTATTCCTGTAAGGTAATTATTTTAAAACGCTGCAGTACTCGGAGTACGCATGAACTATCCCCGTAGCCCATTATCAACCACCGAGAAAAATCGGAGGCGATGCTGACATAGTAGGAGAATCGAGATGATGATAAAAGTAAGTCATGTTTCGTATTATTACTCAGATATTTTAACCATTAATAAATTCTTGGTTACTCGTATCATCATTCCTTATCTAGTTGCTGCCGTGTCGGAGTAAAAGCTTTTACACCTTCCTCTTTCCGTTACTCTTCCTCTACATCTGTGTTCCATTGCAAACATTCTTTCTTTCTATACCTTTCCTTATGATTCCATCCTTTGGGATCCTCTCCACGTCCTTTCTCTTTATTTATCCAAATCATCTTTAATTATTGTTCTCGATTCTCGATTAAGCCTCTCAATTCCTTTTTCCTATATGCCATTCTCATTTCTCACTCTGTTTCACCTTATATTTCGTCTCATGCTTCTCAAGAATTTCATCTTATTGGCTTGTATTTTACTCTTTTCTTCACTTTGTTTTACACCATGTTTCTGCTGCTGGTGCCGTCTTTTCTCGCAGTTTACAAATATTTCCTACTTCCGTAAAAGATTCGTTATTGTATAAACACTTGTGCTAAATAATTCTTTATTACGATTTTGATTAGTATTTTTCATGGACTATTAATTTTGACTTATAATTTATCACTTTTATATTCACCATTATGACAAAGGTTTCACACATTTAATTAATATTTATTTTGTCTTCGCCGCAAAAAAGCAGAACTCTCATTTCTATTTATTCACGTGTTATATAATATGTTAATCAATAGAAAAGCCAACAAAACAAATTTACGTTTATACAATACTGAATTACTTTTCACCGTCTAGAAACATTACTAGGCTTGAGGAAAACAAACTCAGTACGATAAATAAATTTAAATAATGGACACATTAATTTTATACATCCCAGAAAATTACCAAGAAAGCTTTATCAAATAAGATACGTATAAATGAAACATATTTGCCGAACACCACGCTAGCTAAACAAATACCATGATTGAAAAATCAATTGGTATAAATAATGAAATATATATTTTACATTCGGGTAACTCAATAAATATAATTTGGATTTATAGTAGAGCATGAATTAACTTCTGGGCGCTTACGGGTTAATTTCTGTAAATATTTCGTACGTTATATTTAGCTAAAGTTCACTTTACAGAATGCAGAATTACCGTATTGCTATTCTTTATTCCTCCATTAACGACAGTTCTCCAATGTGATTAGATCTGTCTTGATCGTCTATTCTTGATAAGCTGTTTACACGAAAATTCTGGCATAACGATGAAGGATTCTTCTACCGCTGAGCGGCCGCAGTACTATCACTTGTCATTTCATATCGCGGCTAGCAACCAGATGAATCTCAACCTCAGAATTTCCCTCGAGGCACCACGTATGAAAATACTCTGACCGCATATGTCACTGAGCTGCCTTCAGAATAATTTCCACATAATTTCCTCATTGCGGCGGGAAAATTGCCGGAATGTAGTGTCGAGTACACCACTCCTTTCTAGTGCACGTCACAAAACGTAACAACATCTACGTCAATACCACTGTCAGTATCTCAGTGTGTAGTCCAGTGATGTCAAAGATACAGCCCGCGATCGCAATGTGCACAGAAAGAAGAATCATGTTTTTTAGAGCTTTTAGACTTCACTCGATTCCTCTACGGAAGTACATATTTTTTTATTTGAATCTGTCCCGCCTACACATTCTAAATTTAATATAGGGCCCTCTGCAAAATTGAGTTTGACACCTATGGTCTAGTCCTTAGATAACCTTTACATTCCGAGCTGTTTACTCCGTCACTTGTCACTTGTAGCGTCGTTTTTGACAGTCCTAGTTCCCCTCCTCCACAGGTCGCCTCTTCTTCACCCTCAAAGATTCTCCGATTCGGCAGTTAGGTCAGATAGGACGCTGTACTATGGACCCATCCAAACATTACATCACACCTTAAGGGGGAGGGAAGGGGTCTAAAAAGTATGACATCATCTGACGAGGAAGAAGGGACAAGTCATGAGCTTTGTGATGTCACATAATTTGTACCACTTTTGGCACCTGGCCTCACAAGTCCCACGTCGGTCGGTCACATTTGACATACGCCGAAAGGGCAACACCGCTTTTGAGGTTTTGGCAGAATATGACTTCCGCATACTTAGGGAGCGTCCATAAACTACATGTTTCGGTCCAAGGGGGGGGGGGTGGCTACAGAGCTACGCTAGGCTACATGGAGGAGGGGGTAGGGTTCCCAGACAATACATTCATATTATTTGTCACAGTTAAAAAGAGCTGCAGAACACACAGAAGGTTGTGAATATTTATTTCCGTCATTCATTTATCTCCGTATGTAATTTACGATAGTCTGACAATAGAAAACAGTACAAAATGTCTTCTGGAATCTATAGGTAAAAAAACTACGTGCTACGCGAGGGGGGGGGGGGAGGGAGTAGAGGCCAAAGCCACGCTGGGCTAGGTGTGTGTGTGTGTGGGGGGGGGGGGGTGTTTTCACAGGGGGCCAAAATGGAGCTACGTAGTTTATGGACGCTCCCATATTTAAACGATAGTGAGGCAGCTGTGGTCTAAATCATTCATCATACAAAGCCACTAACCAGCACAAGCAATCACATAAGAGGCAACAAGAGGTTTTGTCCATCATGAAGATTTGCCTGGTATTACAATGCTCTTTGCCACTTGTTGCCTTCTTCTTAACACCTTTCCCATATCTCAAATGGCCATTATACCGAACGCCAGGTCTTCGGCTGTGGTACAATTCGTACTAACTACACGACACACAAGTAACGCGGACATTTTTTTGCCATTGCAGCGCTATCGCGTAGTTCACATAAACAAACGAAGGTAGCGATCAGATTAAGCAACAGTAAATTTTAAGCACTTCCGTGAAAATAAGTGGGAACGTTTCAATTCTCCGTGAGTCACCTTGTAACTGAGCTACAATATTCGTCGCGCAGCCTAACAGAACTTCCCATACTCATTGATTGCCGCGCAACCCGTGACTCAGTAGAATAAATACTTTCTTGACCTCCCATAAGCTTCTACTGCATAGTTTTTTGTTATTAAATGTTGTGTGTGTAGACGAGAGTAAATGATGGCTGTGTCTTGTGAATGCTTTTATTATCGAAGAAGGCAGAGGGTAAAACCAATTACACCTTCACACGAGGCCTGGTGACTACGTAACAAGTTTTTTTTTGTAACTGCTTTACGTCTCTTTTAACATCGAGGTCTTTAGAGACGGGAAAGGATGGGGGGCAAGGATGGGGGGCAAGGAATGGGAAGGAATTCGGCCATGGCCTTTTGAAGGAAGCATCCCGGCATTTGCCAGGAGTGATTTGGGGAAACCATGGAAAACCCAAAACTGGATGCCCGGACGGGGATTCGAACCGCCGTCCTCCCGATTGCGAGGCGAGAACGCTAACCGTTACACCGCCCCGCTCGGTACGTAACAAGTTGACTGTGACGTCACTCATACCAAGTAAACTGTCAACTGGCAGGGAGCCAAAGCTTCCTGTGTCTGTTCAGAAACTGCGAATTATATTTGGATTTTTTTTCTTTAATTAGTGAATTGTGTCTTTACAAACATAGTGTATACGTGTTACGTTCCAAATGTAACTGAAGTTTTCTAAATGAGACAAAAGTATTGCTTTTCTCCTTACGCGAACAACATGAAATTCACCGAAAACGGGTATGTGCTGTATATCGGCATTTTAAACCAAGCAGACTGTTGTAAAGTAAGATTTTTTTATCTTCTTTAATAACTTAAATATTTTAGTTTATCATTTTTTGTATTAAGTCAAATATTTGTAAACATGTATAATACTATACTTAGATTTAGGCGTGATTGTAAATGCTATGGTAGGTGTGATAGCTAAGAAAGCTGTTATAACTTGTACAAAGATGACAACGTATCTGTATTTCACATTTCGTTCTTTTTTTCATATTCGGATCTCCACACTTAGATAATAGAGATTGCACATTTAGAATTTTCAAAGAATGTACACGAGAAATTTGGCAAAATCCTTAAACTGCAAGTTAGATGATAAGTTTCTTCTATTTACAATAATCTCTACTGCAGAAATGTAAGAATAACTGATTACATATTGATCACAGTTTACTGTTAAATAGAAGAGTAATGAGCGTGATGGGCGAGCGGTAACGCTCTGGCCTCTCATTCGGGAGGACGCGGGTTCGAATCACCGTCTTGTCATCCAGGTTTGGGTTTCTATGGTTTCCGCAAAACACTCCCGGTGAATGCCGGGATGGTTATTTCAAAAAGGCTATAGCTGAATTCCGTCCCGTTCCTTGCACCAGTCCTTTTCCGTCTCTAAAGATCGCGACGTCGACAAGGCGTAAAGCGATATGCAAAAAAATGTGGAAGGGTTAGCCAAAGCTAAAATTGTTGTGGTTGTTTGAAAACTAATATTTCAATCCGATATTTTCTGCGCAACTTCTGATCAGTTTTGAAATAGGATTAATCGTAAGATTTTGTTGCTACTTGTAAGATGGATGATATGCTTGTTTCAGAGTTCCAAAACGAAATTGATATCAATTTCTGTCAATCCACTTTCTGTCCATCTGAAAAATTATTCCATCACTAATGCTCGAACCAGGTATCCTCGAGTGAAGCATTAGGCGTTGTTAGACACCTCTGCCAGTTCCGTAGCCTATCAGTACAAGCTCTGGTATGATGTAGTGGCTGATGCCGTAATCTGTTGAGCTGCCTTGTGCCTCGGACGATAATGCGATGAGCTGTCTTGTGTTGCCATGACGAATCACTCCCCTTATTAACACTCCTGAGCGCTGAAATAGTTAGCTGGTAGTTTTTGGCGAGTGGATGCCAATTCACGCCTCGCCGTCTGCACTCGTTTGTCCTTAATTACACCAGCACGCTCTCCTTGCCGCACTCCTCGGGTTAATTTTGCATAACAAATTGTGCTAATTCCCTCCCGGGGGTACGGTTCTGCTGAAAATAAAAAATGTAATCTTGATATATTGGTCCTGCGAATTTGCACAACAGAGGAACTTCTTGGCTTGGCTTGCAATCTCAGTGTATTTATTATTACTTTCAAATCTAGCCTTAACACAAGTAAAACAGAAACACCCAAAAAGTGGTGTTATGAAAGTATGATAATAGTTAAATGATCTAATGGAGCACTAAACGTACACTTGGTGCAAAAGATGGCCGAAGACTTTATTGAAAAATCGTGCAAACTGAAAGAAAAACACTAGAATTGTCTGAAAAATTCTCAACTTAGACCTTACATGTTACACAATCGTCAATGTGGGATACGTCAGTTCGACGAAAATCACATGATCATTAATATCTACAAACTAAAGCGAGTTTATTCAATACTGTACACATTTATTGACGTTAGTACAGCGTGAAATAACCTATCTAACACAAAAACAATACAATGGAGTAGATTCACTATCAACGATAAGCATTATTGGGATGATCTGTAATGGGCCCAAACACTTCAGTAATGCAGTGATCGTTTGTCTTTCGTATCTTTATAAATAACGTATTGTTATAGCAACACTAGATTAATATAAAGTTTAAATAAATTATCTTTCATGTTGTTCTTGATATTTAAGAATTAAACTAAAGCTGACTACATATTCTATTTGAATAACCAATACATGTTAAACATAATTACCTAGAAACTCGAATTAATATTTGTCCGTTTTTTTATTCTTTGATATTAATTATTGTTGTGCACAAGTGAATTCAGAAATATGATGTCAGAATTAGGAAAAGACATCTAATTACTGTGGAAACTCGCAGCTTACTATAAGAACTGAAGCACTCGTAAACTTCACAGAGGGTTGCGTCTAAACTAATATTATAAATGCGAAAGTAACTCTTTTCCAGCCCGCCTCGGTAGCGTAGAGGCTAGAGCACTAGCTCCGCGTGCCGAAGGGCGCCGGTTCGAATCCGGCCGCGGGCATGGATGTTTAAGTGTTGTGTGTCTGTGTGAATGTCCTGTCCGTCCTGTGGTGTCTATACCTAGGAATCATGAAACGTACTGGACAAAACTGATTCACTGGAAGAGATATCATAAACATTGAGCTGGCTAAATGGCTTAGTTGCCAAAGGCCATTAAAAAAAAAAAAACTTCCTCTGCATGTTTGTTACATTTTCATGGCTAAACCGATATTGATGAAATTTGACAAGAAAATACTATGTATCATTAGGAAACACATAGGATAAATTTGTTTTCAAAAAACGAACGGTGATAGACAGATGGATAGCGTGTGAATGTCTCTGTAATATTATATTGGACGCTCAGGATTTGTTTCTCTTGCAGTCAGTTGTTTATAAATTTCATGTACAGACACAACTTATTTATAGTATAGACGTGGATTTGTTCTGCACCAAATTATTTTGTGTTTATATGCAGCTAGCTCACCGGTCTCAAACCCCTAAAGGCTATGTATTTTAGCAAAGGACAGCAAACCAAAGGCGTTGTCCCCAGAAAGTGACATAATTTTAAATCACAAACAAAAATCTGTGGTAGGTAATGTCCCACATTTACCCCCCCCCCCCCTTTTTAGTGTGTTGCTGTGTGGTTCTTTCCACGAGACTGGTTCGATGATAGAATGGTATGGTGATGGCTTCTTTGTCGTATTATCTCTACTTTGTGATTTTTGGGGCACCTCTTAGGTAATGTACAGCTTTCTATATCCAATTCTAGCAATAAAATTCGAAGTCTACGAGTACGAAGTATCGGGTAACAGCTAGTACAAAGTGGATTGTCTTACATACGGATAATTTGGTGACTCTTGTCAGGGCCAACCAATTGTGTTACACCACATTATTTTGAAGCACATTAACAATTTATCTATATCTATAATACGAAAACCGGGTATATTGATGTGAGAAAAATTCAAAAACCACGGCCCCGATTTCGATGGGATTTCCACCGTTTTAAAGCTTAGAATCTCAATTCAAGTGTTTTCTACGTTACGTAATGCTAGATAATTAAATTAAATTCTGAACGTGTGGTGACAAATAACAAAGATGGAACCACTAGGTGTGATGCAACACGCAACTACAATTTCTTTGACCATGGACTTTAATGAAAGTATTAAAAGCAGTTAATAGTAATATCTATGTTGGATTTTCCACGTTAAATAAAAAATGAAATATTCCTTCTTTTAATTCGTGGGATTTCGTTTTTTAAAACATGGCTGTAGTTAATGCGAAAACTAATAACGAAAAAACAAAAGAGATTTTGTTTAACCATGATCTCTGGCAGTACAACTAAAATGTCTCTGGTTATCACCTTTAGGGTTCTGTTCACAATAAAAAAAAATAATTTACGATAATATTATTCATGATTCAGTTTTGATATTTGTATAAAAGGCTGAAACCGCGGTATTAAAATATCTGGCGTTTCGAAAGAAAGTATATTCATTCACTTAATGACTATGTTGGTTTTTAATATCAATAGATCTTTGTATTAAACCTTTAGTGTTGGAAATATTAACAGTTTAGGAAAACTTAATTTTTTCGTATTACCTTCTGGGATGTACACGTGATCTGATATAATCTAGCTTTTCCGTTCACAGTAATTAATAAGTAGGCTTATGATTTTTTAACATCAATAGAATTTTATATAAAGCATTTAGTGTTGGAAATAAAAACAGTCCAGGACATCTGAAAGATTTTTAATATTATATTCTGCGCTATACACGTTATGAAGTTTCTGCAATAACTATGGCGCGGTAATTTGTAACTCGATGAGACGGATCGAAAGTATAATTTTCATATCTCTCTTAGTTATCGAAATATCTAATGTCAGAAATTTACTATAGGAAGAGTTCCTTATACTTTTGACGACCGTTATTATCTGGTCCAGGTCGTATTTCGACCTACCCAACACAGCTAGGAAGAAAATAAAACACGCATCATGCATGTCCAGCGTGTAGTTCCCTGTGACTTTGCAAAAAAATTTCTCATCCAGGTTGCATTTCAAACTAACCATCTCAGTTTAGTGATTAAATATCTCAAGAACTAAGGAAGATATGGCAACATTCAAGTGGGATAAAGAATCCAAACATCTAATTTGGATTTTACAAAAAGTTTCGCATTTATGCCGCATTTGAAGCTAACCATCACAGCTGTGACAATTCGTCGAGAAGTAAAAGCGAGATATCAGGAAAAAAAATCAATTTCGATTTGTTTTATGGAGCTACATAAGAATGTAAGAATCCTTGATGTACTTGAGTAGCGTAGAATCCCCGATATTTGCGTACTCGTAAGAACAGTTTTGCCCTTGTCTGGTACCAAAGTAATGAAGCTTGGATACTGATGAATCTTTTCGGACGAATGAAAATAGTGTGCCGGTAAATAAACTTCAACCATCCCTTTCTTGGTAGAGGACAGGTGGATCTAGATTTGCTTTAATTCCGAAATGGTTCACGCGAATTTTATGAAACTTTGTACACATTGCGTGAAAAAAAAAATATTGTGTGGGTAAATCTATCCCTACTAGACCGGGCAACTCAGTATCTAATAAAACGAAGCCCATGCGTGACTGAGCAGTTAAAGCCATAGACTTGGCATTAACAGATAAAAATTATTTGAATCACTGCATAGAACATGTGTCTATCAAATAAATAACCAGAGTACGGAACACAACACAAAATCAGAAAATAAAAGTAATACCAAATAACTGAGACACTTAGGTATTTATTAAAACTCCTTTATTAAATATCTTTTTTAAGTAACATTGACCAGTGAAGGATTTAGTATGCTTCTCGTAAACTATGTGCGATAAACACTGTCGAAATATATCGACGGAAAATAAAGGATGAACGTTCTCATGTTTTGTAAAACGCCAGTGATAGTTGGCTGTTACTCTATTAAACAAGGATCAAACACTAAGAACATTTTTAGCGGTTCCAAGTAGCGTGTCTGAGAATAAACTTTTCATTTGGTGGAACCACAAGATTCATTAGAAACTAAATCAAAAACGTTTACTAATTTGTTTTCAGACTAATTTCAGCTAGAACTTTTAAATGTTATTAGTCATTCTGCAACCTATGAACTAATAGAAATAATTACTTATTCACTATTCAACAAGGACATCATTCAGTGTAAATGTATAATGTCGTAAATTTCGATTCAAAATTAGGTCTGTGTAATCAACTAAACACTTTTTCTGATAACATTTACATAATATTGAAACGTCGAGGATTGTTGAAAACAAGCATCTGTAGAACGCGCCAAGTTTGTAAAATAGTCATAATTAATTAATTTTTGATTAACTAAAAAAGTCTGTAAGAGTAATTTATAAGAGATTATCAATAAATTGCCTGCGAGAAAAGCAAGCATGTTGTGCAGTTGTTCACATTCATTATTATTACCATCATCAGCCAGTTCGACCATTTAATGATGTGGCCTCTTAAAGTCGTGAATTCAGGTGTAACTTGAGCAGTCTTCTTCAGGTCGCACGATCTTGGGTTATCCTCTATCAGTTAACTCCGACAACCCTGCAAATGTCCTTGTCCCATCGGTCTGCTGTTCTTTCTCTGGTCTGTGGTAGAGATGGGTCGTTCGCGAGTGAATCAGTTCTTTAGAGCAATTCTTTTACAAGAGCGAGTGAGCAGTCGCTCACTAAAAGTGAACGGTAGTTCTTCTAGGTGAGTCGGTCATAAGTCGGCTAATTCCGAAGATAAAGAAGAGCTTGTTCACGTGTGGGTTTTGTGGACTGTAGAGCTAAAAAAAATTACTAATTGCATCAAAGTCGATTTAAGGGAGGTATTTCATCGAAAAGTGAAAGGTCTCAAATAAAACTGAGCTAGTGAACCGTTCAAAAGAACTAGTTCTTTTCGTGGAGTGATCAAATGAACACCGCTCTTTTTAGTGAGTCACTTTGCCCACCTCTAGTCTGTGGTGGTCTCCTGGGCTCCACTCTAACAAGTGCTTTTTTTGTCCATCTTTCGTCTTTTCTCCGCGCAAAATGGCTTGCCCGGTTCACTGTCACCAGTTTGTAATTATTTTTTCTGTCCGCACATCCATCACGCAAAAACTAAGCAATGGATTTCAACATAGCAACAGATTCCGTTACCACAGAAAATTTTTCTATACGTTAAGTTATGCAGGGGTCAAATCCGTAAATTTTGGAATTTTTGCTAACCCTCTGCACCGAGCGTGGTGGGTGAACGGTTAACGTTCTGGTCTCGCATTCGGGAGGACGCGGGTTCGAATCCCCGTCCGGACATCCAGATTTGAGTTTTCCATGGTTTTCCCAAATCACTCCAGGTGAATGCCGGGATGCTTCCTTCGAAAGGCCATGGCCGAATTCCTTCCCGTTCCTTGATCCCAGTCCCATCCCGCCTCTAATGACCTTAGCCGTCGACGAGGCGTAAAGCCATATGTAAAAGTTAATCTCTGCACGCATTACGCAGTGATATGTCAATCGATGGCGCATCATCATTTAACGTAAAGGGGACTTTTTTTTCACGAGAAGTGACCCATAGTTACCGAAGTTATTTATCATCATAATATCTATGCAATGAAGGAAAAACATAGTGACAAGTTTTATCTTTGTATAGGTACTATCATCTATACGGGACAATTTATTTAGTTCCCAACAGATGCCAACATTGGTCATTTGTGAGCTATGACGCTGTGCTCAAATCGTACAAACAACAATTAATTGGTCGACGTCGAGGAGGCAATTAATAATAATAATAAAATTAAAAACTAATTAAAAAAATAAATAAAAGAAAATATATTGGTTGTGTCATACAGTCAGGTGTTTTATACGATAGTTAACATATTTACTAATAAAACAATGTAATCGTATAGGTACA
>JARYHS010013631.1:67380635-67444585 GCA_031002005.1 Vandiemenella viatica
ACTTAACTAGCGTAATCACATGACCGTTTATTGCGTATCGTCACAGGTCTAGAATAATTCCAGTTTTGGAGACAAAGATTATGACAGGTTGACTTGATCTGAACAAATACCCTTAGGGAGAATAAAAGCTCTTTAGCTTGAAGTACTCAGAAGTATTAATAGACGTGGGTGTATTAAACACGGACAGGAACGATCGCGCTATCGCATAATTGCGCGATCGTAGACTCGAACTTGCTGAAATACAAACTTGACTAGTATTCGACCCTAAAAGTTTAAAAAATTTAAAGAATTCCTGTTTACTTGGAAAGCATAACTTTTTTTATTGAGGTTGGGCAAACATTCATAATATAATCTTTGGTTACGGTGTCTGTAACGGCCAGAGAACTTAATACAAATTCCAGATTATTAAATAGTTGAGGAAATCCGAAGAAATGGTTAGCCAGGCTACTCGATTCGGTAACATATTTGGTCTGGCGTCCACTTAAAATAACCTAATAACTCACGTACAGCGAACACGAACAAAGACCATTAACGAAAGTGAACAGTAAAATAAACCGTAACGTATAAACTTTGGTGAAGCAGCAACTTTTTGCGAAAGTGTTAATTAAATTGATATTTATCCTAAGCCGGAATGACAATTGAAATTCGTGGTTACAGCAGAGACCATGAATAATTTACGTTTTTGCTTTCACTAGCGACATGTTACAGAAAAGCAGTTCCACGTTTTTTTCGATCGTAAAGTTTATCCATATTTTTTTAAACTATGAAATTCTACGAAAATCAAACTTAATGAATATATTATGGTAATTAATGTGGTAGCAGTTGCTTAGCTATTAAATTGTGAACATACCCTCGAATTTCTTCTAATGATATCTCTGGTCGCTTTTAATTTGCGAGTGAAGCCTTGTGCGTGACGTCACCGATCTCCAGCCAATAACTACGTATCTAGATGAGTGAGCTTAGGAAATTATATAGTGGATTGTAATATGTTGCGTTACGTGGAAGTCGAGTGGGTGAAAAAGTTTGAAAGAAAGACATCAGTTGTTTTGAGATAATTTAACGCCAAGATTGCAATCATTCATGGCTAGCAACATACCGTTTTTGACAACTTATAGGTGAATGGAAAAAACAGATTTGTAATGTGTTCTGCAGCTATTAATAGGTGCGAATGTTAGAATCCTTTAAGTTTCTGTCAAAATATTGTTTACAGACATTTTTTGTAACTAAGATTATTCTTTACAGTGGAAGGAACAGCAAATGTTTTTAGGTATTTGCTGGCAACGTTTGAAATAATCTTGTACTATTTTCATACTAAGAAAATGGCTTGATATCTATTTGCTGCCGTTCGCCGTCCTATCTGCTTTAATCACTAACGACGATATGGGCCAATAGTGTGCTGCGAACAATGCGTAGGAGAGTGAAAGGAATGAGGTGAGAAATAATCCGTCGCTCTAAGTTCGAACTCCACCATCAAGCAGAAGTCATTAAAACTCGTTCTTTGTTACGTGATCCGCTATTGGAGACATATTTTCGTACGCAATTAAAAAACAACAAACCTGCATTTCGGACGCTGAAGATATCAGGCAGCTCAATGCTGAAGCCTCTTTGCCTTCAAAACTCAGGGTAGCTGGTTCGAATTCCGGAGGTGTTAGGAGGTTTTTTTTACGGGCTTTGCATAGGAACGGTAGGATGCTCCGTGTTTCGGTTCCGGATAAGACTAAAGGACAAGTTGCGACAATGATGATAGGCTCAGTAAATCAAAACTCTATTTTCATGTCATAATACCACACAGATTTAATTTACTTATAGCGGAAAATAGCGCTGTTCTGACATTTATTTGTGGTTCGTGGTGCCGAAACTTACTGAAAGTGCTTTTGTGGTAGTTATCAACCGTCAGAACGCGAAAGGGCCAGCTTGTGTGATAAATTGGAAGCAGATTAAATAGTTGTTATAAGACTAACGATAAATAGAACCGTAGAAATTATTTCCAATTATTACACAGTTCTTTTAATCAGTAGATATTATTCGAAACTGAATATTCTAGCTGCAAAGAATATTGTAACACAATTTACAGATATTTTGATCAAAAAACGAATTTAAAAAATAAATTTGAAACTAGGTAGACAAAACATTCGAGCAGAGAAGAGACCTGGAATAAATTAAATATTTGATTTTGGAACAACGTGGATAAATGTTGATGCAAACGGACAGATGCTCAGGGAGTACATGTGAGGGTGACCGATAAGACTACGTGGTAGTAGATATTAAATGTCTTTGGGAGGGTAATAAATTAATTCGTATGCTCTTACAACCTGGTGACAGAGTTTCGATTTGTGGTGCATTCCGCCTACAGTTTAACGTGGAGTATGAACCACGGAACGTCCTGGAGTTTCTTATATGATCAGTCACAATTCTTAAACATTCGTGGACCCACAGAGATTTGAACCCGGGACTGTACCCCGATAACGACGGAAGTTCGCAACATGTGGCTTACAGTGGTAAGCAACAATTGTACAAAAAACGCCCAAAATTGGTGAGATGTATTTCGGGTCCTCCCCTTGTCAGAAGTGTCCAATTTTGTAATCTTTGTTAATGGTAATACTTCCTTACTGCCAACTGGTAACTACAATATATTTCTGCAATCGACCTGGCTTCATTGCTTCGTTATATGATGGCAAAATAAACAAATGCCAAGATCCTTACTTCTTACAGATTTTATTACAGCATTCTGATTCCAAACTGCTTGTTTGTTGCACATATGATTAATTTATTTTCTGATATTCTCATAAACGGCCACGAGTCTATTTCTTTATTAGAGAAAATTTACGGATGATTCCACCATTTACCAACCCGTTCCAAATAGCGGACGCAGGTTTAGTCTAAAAAAATTTAGATTCGTGACCGAGGGGGGTTGGAACACGTTTAATGTTCGGGCTCCGAGTTCAAATGACACGGGCTTGAGCTCCATTACAGCCATCTAGATTTAGGTTTCCCATGTTTTCTCGAAATCGCTCGAGGTGAATGTATTCATGGTTCCTGCCCGACTTCCTTTCCGTTTCTGCCGCCTCTAATTATCTCGATGACTAAAAGCGTTACAGTCCTATTAAAATAAAAAAATCTGTATTTTTTGCTATATTAGTTCTTCAAAGTTGACTGATGTGTGATGAATTAGTATATCTGTTCCTAGTATTGTGGTAGAATTAAAAAAATGAGGTAGAAAAGAATATTATGAATAATATGTGTTGTAAGTAAGGAGGAAGAACCAAATGTTAGAACTGGGAAAGTTCCCACCGCCTTCCATGAAAGCCTTATTCGCTTATTATTTGGAAGAAGGGAGCAGGATGACGACCATTTGCTTAGACTATTTTTTACATTTTTTTTGCCGAATGGGTAAAATGTAACTGACATCATATAGTGAACAGGTCGTCGCAACAGTATAACTCGGTGCAACTTTTTTCTGAAACCCCGAGAGTTAAAGGTGGTTGACAAATATTTGTTAAACACTGCCAAATATGCAAGGTTATTTTTCTGAAATACTCGTCCTCATTAGAACTTCCTCTTTCATTTTCACTTGCTGCTCTTCGGTATGAACCGCAAATGAGTGGTTTAAATCGTCATCACTCATATCAATAATTTCATACATATAGGTTTCATAAGAAAATTTTGTTATTCCTAATAGATAGAAGGACAGACATCCAACTGCTTCAATCTAAAATAAAGAAAGAAAAAAAGTGTGGCTGAAGGGACTAATTTCAGTAGGATGATAGTGGGAGTTACAATCTTTGCACACCGTCCAAGACCAGTCAAAACACAATGGACAGTTAAACCTAGAAGTAAATTTTTTTATCAGTTTCATAAAATTTTAATTAGTTATATTTATCAAGATCCTAAATGCGAGGGGTAGCTAGTAAGAAATCCATCGAAGCACACAACTGAAAAAGAAAATGTTTTTATATAGCCCCGCATGGCGTTGTGGACAGGTCAACTCCATTTGATTTTTACTCCTTCTTCTTTCTCTCACACTTTTTTTTATTTTTGCTTTACTATCGTAAACAGCGACATCGTTAGAGGTGGGAGAAGGTGCGAAAAGGGAACGGGAAGGAATTCGGCCATGGATTTTTGAAGGAAATATCCCGGAATTCGCCTGGAGTGATTTCGATAAACGATGGAAAACCGAAATCTGAATGGTCGGACGGGAATTTGAACCAGCATCATTACGTTCTTTAGTTTCCAGCCACTAGTTATTGTAAGCGCGCTTAAGACGCGCGAATTATTCTCCAAATTAAACAGATAATTGAATGAAATAAGAAGGCATGAAAATACATTCTATTAGCCACACGAGAATACGTTTACTTTGCGATCGAGACTGGTGAGTAAGGGGTAACACTCGAGTCTGGTATTCGGGAGGACGCCAATTCAAATCCCCGCCTTGCCATTAAGATTCGGGTTTCCATGGTCTCCCGAGGTCATTCCAGATAAATGCTGAGGCAGTTTCTTTTAAAAGGAAATGGCACAATCCACCCATAATCTTATCCCTTCAACGAAGAATTTCAAAGCTCTTTCCTTGATTCACTGCCTTCACATAATTGTCCGTGGTTAAATGAAAGCGCTTAAATCACTCTATAAATTTGTGAAGAAGTGAAAATCGCTGACGTCCACCATGTTTAGATACTTCTCATCAATCACACAAACCGATTGAGGACTGCACCGATGCAAGAAAATTTTACTTTTCATCTTCTTTTCAACTATCTCTGTAAAATACTTCACCACCATAAACCCCTGCATGTTCTAAATTGACTAACGCGGTAGTCACTTAGCATGTTTGCAGTGTAACAATGTAGCCACAGGATGGAAGGACTGAAACGTACTGCACAACGTTTTCTTGTTCTTCTCACATGGGACTGTACATTGTTTACCTGATACCCGAAGTATAGGTTTAGATCCAATGTGATGTTTTTACAGAGCCTGAATTACGTTTCTACGGTGTGACAGCTATCTTTTTAATGAATCACTTTTTTTGGGGGTAAAGTAAAACCCACACTTAAGTATTAAATGTTTTTTACATTTATATGTTGACTGTGTACGGTTAATGTTACATAGTTCACATTCATTTACCCTTTCTTCAACTAATTAAAGATATGTGAACTAAAGGAAATGTTCCACTTTTGTAGTTACATGAGATTAGTTTGTTAATGTATGGCATTTTGTTTTGTATATTATTCGACGTTGTTCTGAACAAGTGCGAGACTTTGTAATTGCACTAAATTTATTTTGGTATTCAACATTTAAATTGAAGGGCACTATAACGTGATGTTGTGCAAACCACCATATTTGATTTTTTATGAGCAGAAATTGTTTATTATGTTAAAAGTAATATGAAACTTCTTTAAATTATTTGTCGACTCATTTAAAATTACTACCGTGTGATTCCAAGCAATATTAAGAAAGTTTTCACTGTCTTTAATAATAATCAATGACTTTTTGGTAGGTTGTAAAACTTCCTCTGACGGTACATAAAATTTCGTTTTGCGATCACCCAACGGCTTCTTCCCGAATATTGCTAATAGGTAGCAGCACCAGGTAATGTGCCTTGGTCAATGCGTAGAACAGTTTATGTGTTTCTTCAATAACTAAAATGTAAAGTACAAGTTTTCTCAATTGAAATCACCTTGTTGTTGCAGTTTAAGAAACTTAATTACTTTAATGCTTGCCATACCACTTCGTGACAAAGTTACCTGCATCATCAAATCAATCATCACTTGATGTGCTTCTTAATACTGCTCGCATTGATTGTAACACGACACAATTAAACCTCTATGTCCTTTTCTCCTGCATCAATTTATTCATACTAGGTGGTCTGAACGAAAATTTCGCGAAAGATACATAATGAATAGCGAGGTTGGTGATTTTTAGTAGCGTGAAAGAAGAACAGGCTCATTTGAAGCAATTATTTATGTGTCTGCTGAAACAGCTATGTAGCAAATAAATTACAACGACTTACGAAACAATTAGAAATTACAAAACGTTTCCCTACCAGAAACAAAAATGTACGAAAAGCTCCGTACTCTAGAAAAAATACATACTGTTTTCCGATATCTCTGTGATACCTTGTGTTGCTATATAGTGGTAATGCGATCACTACTTATCGACGCCAGCGAAGCCTAGCAGCTAAGCTCTGAACTATTGCAAACCCGTGACCTTGATTGCTCATAATTTTACAATTTTCGGGTTGAATTGAGAGAAATTGCTTTCTTATTCAATGATGTTACTAAAGCGAAGAAATTAATCTCTAAAATTATACCTCGTTTATTTATTTTTGTTACGTATGGAGGAAAAAAGATGGCTCGTAAAAAAAAAAAAAAAAAAAAAAAAAAAAAAAAAAAAAAAAAAAAAATCTTTTAGAAATAATATATATGGTGACGTGGCAAACTGTACACTGCATTTTCTGTACTCCAATCTTTCTCTTCCCAAACGGTTTAATCCCTGAAACTTTTTCCCTTTACTAACAAATTATTAATCGTATAAATGCTGCGCTGGTTTGTTTGCTATTCACAATGAGCGTGTTGTGAGAGCTGCGTCGGAAATTTGTTGCTGTAAAAACGTTGCGTTCGTTGTGTTCGGAGTAAAGCGGCCGATTTACGATGGTTTTATTTTTAAATCCGGCGCAAAATTAAAGCCACAAGCGCCGGCGGAGTTGCGGCAGCTCGCTGTATCAGGCTCGGAGCGTCAGAGCGTGTTGATGCCAGCCTCTCTTCACTGTCGCCCAATATTTAGCTGTCCCTCGCCGAGATAAATTACGTGTAAACACGCTTTGAGCACCGGTGAACGGCCCTGTCAGAAAAAAAGTTGCTATAATGGTGTCGCAGAGAGGAAAAACTCTTACGCCGCTTAAAGGCAGAGCGTTTAACGCGTGCTGTGTTATGTAATGGAGTAGATTACAGAAATAATAGACAAGAATTGAGGAGAAAACTTAAACTGTTAGGTACTTTGTAATTCTACAGTAATCTAGAAAATATTCATAAACCACCACTTTCACTGCCATTGTTGATAGTTATTATTATAATTATTCTAAAAGTGGGTGGCGGAGAGTGCATTGCACCTATCCGAATGTGTAATAGCTTGGAAGGATATACGGGATATGGCAGGAGGCGTCCACGGACTATTTTGAGGAACCATCCGCCAATCGCCTAGAGCAATATGGGAAAACCAAGTTTTATTATTATTATTTTACTTATTGCTTTATGCCTCGTCGTTGGCTAAGGTCATTAGAGATGGGACTGGGGAACGGGAAGGAATTCGGCCATGGCCTTTTTGAAGGAAGCATCCTGGCATTCGCCTGGGGTGATTAGGGGAAACTACGGAAAACCCAAATCTGGATGCCCGGACGGGGATTCGAACCCGTGTCCTCCAGAATGAGAGACCAGAGCGTTAACCGTTCACCCACCACGCTCGGTGGGAAAACCAAGGAAAACCCGGATCAGTATGGCCGGAGCGGATTATCGAGACCTACTCCTGTCGGATTTTAATTTGCCCGGTAAATTATGTCTGTGTGTAAGTAATGTCTGTTTGACACCCGTTAACAGGAAATTCTATTCCTGACATAAATTAGAATAACGTAACATATCACATATATCACACCGCAAAGTACTGTTAATGTCAACAGTTTTAGGGTTTGATATTAGCAAGAGTGACAAAGGGAGAAAACGGTCAGTGGTAATAAGTGTAATGTGTGACACACAAACTCCATGGTGGTTCGATGGTACCGAAGAATGCATAATATGCCTGATTATGGAGGTTGAACCACCAGTTCATTTTCTCCAAGCGTTTTTAAATGCTGCCCTGTGTATAGATAACTATGGTGATTTTTAAGAGTCATGTGTCGTTTAATGTTACGTATTTTAAATGAAAGAATATAGCCCTTCTTTGTACCTTTTCCAACTCCTGTATTTGATATCGAAAATATGGCTCCCCTACTACATCATCATACTCAAGAAATTGTCTGATCAAAGTTTGGCAATCCCAATGACTTCTCCGGTACATCTCTTCATCTTGAAACCTTTCCTTACCACCTGTCCAATGTCCAACTGAGTTCGTTTTCAATTATTATCACTCATTGCATCGAAAACTTGTTTCCAAACTGACTGAAACTGTGGTACCTCTTTGATCAGTATAGCCAGGTAAGAATTAAAAAACGGAGTCACTAGTATTAGCCCTAAAAGATGCTAGTCTGTTCTCTTCTCGCATCCCCCAGTGTGGAGCATTTGATGAAGAGAAAGAGCATCATTCCCGTTTTAAGTCCCGAAGTTAGGAACAAGTCGATAGCATTTCGTATTTAAAGAATTCTAAGAAACCTAACCTTGTCTCTCCCTTCTTTAGACGCAATTAATTTGAGAATACATGCACGCCACTGGAGAATTGTCCGCACAGGACTTCTCACAGGGTCATTGGAGTAACGAGGTTTTTCAATGAAAGATTTAGTAAGGCCAATAACGTGATTCGGTGTACTCTATGGTAGAAATTTTTATAGTTGCTTCTACCGAGGATAACCTTATAAAATGATGGGACCAATAGCAGAAACGTCGTTTCTGGCATAATATAGCTAATTAAAAAGTGCAATTAATTTCCGGCCTTACTAGCTATAGTAGAACGGCCACCATCCTTGGAAAATCTATTGGCTGGGTTTGCGGAGATACTAGAGAAAAGACAAGTTTAGGAGAAGACAGGAAACTACTTGTCACTTGTTTTTCGAGTGGTGAGAGAACTTAAGACTCAACACTGGATTGTAATGTTCACAATTTCCATTGCTGTAATGTATTTTATTTCGTGTTTATGAACGCAATTAATAAATCAGAAGATAACCAACTGTTCTCATGTAGGGATGAATTCGGATCAATATACGTATATGAATGCTATAGGTTGTACCGTTGCCTTATCCCGATAACTATAATTGCGAGTCACAGTTCGCAATTCCGTCAGCACTGTCTATAGAAAGGGACACTAGACAGATGTAGAAGAACAGGCCGTGAACGCACCGAATTTCCAGGTGAGGTTTTGTTCTTGACGGGCTGATTTCTTGACCAAGTTACTGACATAATTATATCACATTTTATCCGGAGGGTCAGATTTAATTACAAGCGGAGTGGAATCATAGCTCTGGTTTGGAAGCTACTTTTGACTGATGAATATTATTTTTTAATGTCAATTGACCTTATAGTCATTCAGCCAGCAGTCCTCAGTGTATTTATATGATCATCAAGTATGTATTAATGGATCATCCAGCATTTATTTGATTATTCAGGTAAAGGACAGCAAACAACAGACACAACTCTAAATACCCATGCTGTTGGCCGAACTCGAACCAACAACCCTCAGTACCTGGAGCTAACACGCGGCCGTCTGTTGAATATTTTAATAAAATCAACAATCAAGCTATTAATTCAAGACCGAAGTTTTTCACGACCGCGGCGTTACAAGTAATTGAACTCTTCACGGCTTTCCAGACGTGTAAAAAAGTCACACTTGTGAGACGTTTCAAAGGCGTCTATCTCAGACGTCATCGCATTGGGTTGGCTTTTGTCTTCCACCGTTTAGCGAAGGAGTGTAAACAAACAGTTATTCGGTGACGTCTGTGGTTGAGAAAGAGGGCTGAGATAGACGCCTTGCAAACATCCCACACGTGTGACTTCTTTTTACGTGGTTGGAAGCAAGAGAAGAGTTCATTTAAGCTATTAATTCGTCATAGAATTTAACGGTATGCTGAGAAAGTAAAAGAATAACTAAAATAGAATTACGAACATGCCAGGCACATGTCTCTTTGCTCTAGAACATGCGACTATAGGTACATACCTAACTGGACGTAGCTGTGGGCAATAGCAGGTGGTGTGGCTGTAGTGAGCCGCTACGCATGTCACCCACTAGCCTCAGACACGCAGAGGGGCAGCGAATCCCACGCCACGTGTGCGCTCCTATCGTCACTAGCATACCGGGCAGTGGTCTGTCTGGACTGACAGAACCACCGCCAGGTACTGACGTCACACTGCTTAATAGATTCTGTGCAATGCAACCACCGGCATCCGAATTGGCGACGGTGCTACTGATGGGGGAGGTTGGGATTATATGAACAATCGGCTTGTAGATCTCTAGAGGCGACACTCAAATTGGTTATTTTATTGTTGTAAAAATAATGTGTATTTGCTCAATTGTAGTGATTGAAGAACTTGAATTCTGGTTGCTGGACCGGATTTGAATCCACTCCTCCTCCTGTGTGTCTTGGCCATTGCGCACCAGAGGTCGTGCCTGTAAAATTTTGTACCAACTTTTTAAAACTCATAAATAAATAAAATGGGATACATCCATCTTCGATGTTATGATTCTCTCGACCTACATGTGACTGAATTTAGATGGTATATTGCTTTCACTATGTATAGACAATCAAATTAAAACTATCCATGTCCGAGGCCGGACATTGTTGGAAGTTTATTTGTACTAATATAGTAATGAAAATAGCAAGAAACACTGCCCCGTCAAAGGATGTGTTACTCAACGGCAAAGAATTGGAAATGGTGGAGTGATTTGTGTTTTTGTGAAGCAAGGTAACTAGCAACGGGAAGTTGAAAGAAGAAATAGAGCGGAGAATAAGAAACAGTGGACATTATCATCAGATAAAAGATGTAATCTAGAGGTGGAACATAGGGAAGGGAGTAAATTTTTTTGTCTATAAAGTATATTACCAGCCAATACTGATCTATGGCTCTGAAACCTGGACTTCAACAAAGATTGGGATTAGTGGATTACAGGCGGTAGATATGAGGTTTCTGATAGGGATAGAGAATGTCACGAGGAAAGATAAAATCAGAATTGAAAAAATCATGGAAGACCACGGGAAAGATGCATGCACCAAGTAAAGATAGAAGTAGCTGCGAAGGGAGAAATCGAAAAAAATTCTTGGAGTGAGTAGACATGGAATTGGATGTCCTGGATGACCCGCAAAAG
This sequence comes from Vandiemenella viatica, assembly GCA_031002005.1. Classification (NCBI taxonomy): domain Eukaryota; kingdom Metazoa; phylum Arthropoda; class Insecta; order Orthoptera; family Morabidae; genus Vandiemenella; species Vandiemenella viatica. The sequence goes on from JARYHS010013631.1 coordinate 67,391,628, forward strand.
TGGAAACGTTTAATGATGATGATAAATACAATAATTTTTATTCCAAAATAAAACGAGGATGGTTCCTTTTTGGAAGGTTTGCACTAAAAGAATCCTGTAGTGGCGTCTTTCACAAGGCAGTGCTATTATTGGGAAGTATTTTTTATATAAATTCTGCATAATTACAAATTTATAAATATTTAGTACCAATGGTAGATAGATCCATTTCCGAAGACGACACTCATTGATATTCTGTTCCTCCAACAAGTGTTTCAGATGATGAGCGCTTTCCAGATGGAGGTGACGTTAAGAGGACTAGCAATTTGGTTGGGAGTAACTAGTAACTCGACAAGGCGGTTGCTGATTGGCTGGGATCATTAGCACCGCTTGAGAAGCTCAATAGAGCGGAGACGGCTTTAGCTCGAAGGACCACTTGCACCAACAATGGGCGGATTAAGGAGTCCGTCTGCAAAGATTCGCCAATGTATCTGAAGGTGAGGCTCAAAAAGTTTGCAGACAACAGGCTTCAACAGTTTAATTTTTAAGTTTTTGAATTACAATAATAATAATAAATTAAGTATGGAGAGAGATAATGAAGTGCGCTGTTGATTGAATCATATAAATTAAAGCCGGAGATATGACAAAGTAATCATAAATATTGCAGTAGCAAAATTAGCGAAACCACAAGAGATAAATAAACAGTTAAATAAAATAGAACAGTTCACTTACTTCTATGTATATTTTAATGCTTCTTTGATAGTTGCAGATACTTCAGGAATTAATTTAGAAACAACTTACCTGTAAACTGCATAAAAATACATAAGACTTATGTAGGAATGTCTTGTAGCCAAAAAGCGAAACGTAATTGCCAGTCTAACTTCCACGGAAACACAGTCTTTGTAATTTCTATTTAGTTTACATATTCTTAGGCCAATCAGCTATGTTAGGGATTATAAATCTTCTGGTGACATATGACAAAAAAAAAAAATGAAAATAAATCACTCCACTAGCCTTTTCTTGAGTCATATATAGAAGTCGCGTTCAATTTCTTGTTTTTAAAAAACGTGCTATGCAAAAATTTTGATTTCCTCTTTCTCTTTTAAAAAAAATGCCTTCTACTTCATTTAAAACAGATATAATTACTCAAGCTGCAACACTAGCTTTCCTCTAGCAGCCATTTAGATGCATACAAGTACCAACAGAACAAACGTTTGAAAAACTGTATACGCTTGAACGTTCTGTGAGGTTTAGCACCATTTCATATGTCTTAAAATAGGGTAATGTTTCTTACATTTAAAAATATTTTGCAGGTTTTCTACTAAAAACCAAAAAAAACCCCAAATGTGTAGTACGATATTACTATGGAACTGTCTGTCTTCATTTTTTGTGAAGCTTTAAAAGTCTTGAAACTTCGAAAGTCACCGTTTCCACTACAGTATACACGTTTATTACATTATACAAATTTATTTTTCATTCTAACATATCCTAAGCTTCAACCTATAAATTAAGAAATATACTATTGAACTAGCACATGAATCCCCTGTTTAGTCATTCTAGCTGAGGATACCCATTTTCTGACGCTCTTAATGTATGTTCCTGCTCTATTATTAAAAATTTCACTACGGCTAGCACTGTTCTTTTCCTTAGCGGCTTACTATAAAGTTAAAGGAATTTCTAACGCATGCAATAACATTGGAGCCAACAGTTAAGTTAGAGACGAGTTTCTCGTCTTACTTCCCTCTCCACTGACTTTTAATTGTACCTCAGATCTGTTGGAATTCATTTAAATTTTAATGATATCTCTTGTTCTGTCTTCCGCTGGGACCTATCTTACGTAATTAAAATTCATTACTTGCCACAGATCCTTATTGTTTATAATTGTTTTTGTCTTCATTGTGTCTTTTCAATTGAATGCCATGAGTTTCGTTATTCCCTCCAAATTTCCGGACTGATATGAATTTAAATTATGCAGGGCTGTTTGCTAGTAATATTCGATCGCAGCTATATATTTCATAAACAAAAGAACTGTTTTCAATTTCCACGTCTCGTACTCCATGTACGAGTGCTACCAGTACGTTCTTCCTAGATTAATAAGAGTCTGAGGGAAAGGACAAATTTTTATCACACGCTGATGTATTTTAAACCGAATGCAAAATACATAATTACTAACAAGTGATGATATCTAATTAAATTGAAAACAATTAGATACATGCATGTCAGTATGTGGGAAAATGTATTATTGCTGATTCAATCTAAAGCTTTTATGCAGTCAATAAAATCTGTAAAGGATGAGGTACTAAAATTTCCCTTCGTTGCAAGTTACTGGGTAATTGAAAATGTAATGAGTGGTAGACCGTTTTGTAACGTTGGAGTTTCGTGACAACATTTTTATAGGAACCACAAATGAACAAATTTCATATAGTCTTAACAACAAGGTGGCAGAGACCCTATATGCCATCCACACATTACTACTCTGATGTAATTAATCCAACCCGCTTAGTTCTGCTGGATATACCGGACCTTTCAATCGTTCGACATCCATCTCAAGCATTCAGCGCCTATTAGATTAAGCTTTCGTTGATGAAAACGGAATATTTTTATTAGTTTTGCACAATTGTACATGAATCGCTGATAACTTTCTATTTCTAAAGGGAAATGAAAGCGATGAAAGATTCTCTTGAATTTTCAGGTGGAATAGTTGTTGTCCAATATTGTTAGTAGACGGATAAGTTTTGACAGGTGACTTAGGCTACCGACCCGTCCCCTTATGAAGAAAATGACAGGTGATTAATATATTCCCATTTTCCGCATGGAAATATTTTGGGAACACGTATTACCGAAAACACCAAATGCTGTTTAAATAAGAGAAACGGTACGTTTGCTTAAAACAGTTTTGATTCCTGTGGATAATTCGTGAAGTATTTTTCTTTAAATATTCAAGAAAGGGGCAAGGAACAGTAAACATTTTTTTGCAACTCCCATTCTAAGGAATCATCCTGACATTGGGACAGGATGGTAAAAGGAAATCAGGATTGCTGGACGGGGATTCGAACACGCGTCCTCCCGAATGCTTAGTCCGAACGTTACCGCTCACACCCCACGCTCGGTTTGAACAATGTTGGTGTTTGATGGCTGAGTATAAGTATAGTTTCGTTGTCGTGTAAACAGTCCTTAAAAATTGGGGTTACCCAGCTGATCTTATAAAATTTTTGTTTATACAAATAATTTATTATCTTCAAAACCTTAATCCCTGGTTGCAACTGGTGGATGAAGAATTTGGTAAGCGTCTGCAACTTCGTAATCAGAATGTGAACTAAGCGGTTCAAAACTCATTACGTGACATTAACTTCGCTTTTCCATAATACGTAACTCCTAACATGTCCCATCGTATCGTACATATTACGATAGTCTTCTCTCTGTGTCAAAAGGGAACAGTTTAGGGTTAACGCTATCGAGTAATATTATTGAGACTGATAAGCGATTCAGATGGGTATTTCGGAAATTAAAGTGTCTTTTACTGTGTCATTCGGTCGAATATCGTTTCTACACGAAACGAATGCGTCCAACGTCTGTTTATGGGATTCCTGAGCGCTGTTTAGTGTGGCCACGAGAAGCGGGATATTTCAATTAGCTTACTGATTAATCTACATCATGCAAGAGTCAGGAAACTGTCAAGTAACTTTAAATATAACCCACTAATTTATCAACATTTTTAACAAAGTCTTTGCACTTCGTCGAGGTAATTAGAGGCAAAAGAGGATTGTGGGCAAGAAACCATATGGAATTAGGTGACAGTCTTTATGAAGGAACTAACGCGGTGCTCGGATGGAGTGATTTAGGGAAACCATTGAAATTTGAAATCTCAATAGCCGGGCCGGAGATCAAACCTATATCCTCCAGATAACCAGGCTACATACCTGTACTTTAAAGTTTCTTTACGCGAATAAATAAATCATACGAGATGTCTTCCATCACGGAAACTGAGTACCAAAAAATGAAGGTCTTCTTTGATATTCAAAAACTAGGATATTCTGTTTTTGGTTTTCTATCGAATAAATTCAAAAATTTTTAGTCAGTCTGGTTTCCTCCATTCGTCTGAAGTGACCATATAATTGTGTCCGTGTTCTGAGGATTGTTTCAGTCGTTTTCTCTATATAGCTGTAGACTTCATAATTGGATCTCATTGGATGGCCACCATTCTTGAATTTGGAACCCAGAATTCCTCTAATACTTTTTGATTACTTTTCTCCAATTATTTTCTTAGCATATGGCTTCTATTGCCGGGAGAATCGTACGAGTTGTTCGGCTCTCCTTGGTGACTGAGTTTTATCCCTGCGTCTACCGCCTCCGTCGGGGAAACTGTATTTTAACTGGAGAGCTGACGTCTTACCATCTGTCTGCGAAACGTGTAACCTGTGTTATGTTTGAAAAATTTATTTTTGTTTGTGAAATGTATTTTTGTTTTCGAAAAGTATTTTTGTTTGCGAAATGTATTTTTGTTTGCGAAATGTGCAGATTATGAGGTGAAGGCTAGGGATCGTCCCAGGATTACGGGAAACCGCCTTAAACCACAATCAGGACAGATAGTACGTGGGGTCAATAACTCGAACCTGATTCAGTGCGAAGGTACCTTAACGCACTCAGCGACACTGGACGGTATTCCAGAGATGTTGGTCATATAAAGAAGCTGTAGGATTCTGACGAAACTGGGATTTGAACTGGAGATCTGTATATCTGCGGTGATAAACTTCACCACGGACCCAACAGATTGCAATTTCTACTGACGAAAATTAGTGACAATTCTGCGATGAGAGGAATTCGCGTGTGGGCTAACTCTCGACTTTTCTGACGACCACTCAATTGATTTGCGTACTTTTTAGAATGTAATTTTCGGAAAATATAGCTCTCCATCGACGTACTGATACATTTTATCTGAGCATAAATTAACCTCCCCCCCTTTTTTTCCCTCCAGGAACTGACATTCCCTGGTTCTAACTGCCAAGTGGAAACACTGGAAAAATGCTTGATTACAAGCCAAGATGGGAATCGATGCATTGTGTAATCCGATTGGACCCATTCGCAAACTTATATGTATATAGTCTGGATATTTATTTACTTCGAGTGCAAATTCATAGCGCTTTCATGATTTACGACAGGTTTTACACAGATCTTCTCAACCAGTCGGTAATACTATCCACGTAATGCCTGCTTTGTGGACACCCTTCATTGTATTGTTGTCGCCTCAAATATCTGTAGTATGCGTTGCTTGTTATGGGCTTACTATTGCTGCCCCAGAAAGTTCGCGTAGGTATCATTTTAAGCACCTTGATTCCAGGAGTAAAACTGGATGATCCTCATACACTCAAAACCACGCTTAAGGTCCTCCACGACCCGTTTTCCAGATACTTGCGTTTTAGCGCTTCGCCGTTAAGGCACTCCGCACCCTCCCACATGGCTGGAATGACGTCGTCATCCCCGCTTCTGAGCGTACGGCGTGTCACTTTCTCCTGATTTATTGAATACAGCTCGGGCTATGAAAAGAAGCTACGGGTAAACCAACCTTTACTCGTTCACAGTACACATCTTGGGTTAAACGTGGAGTGTTAGACGTCAGGGAACGGAAGAATGTTTAACCTCATTTACCTCTGAAATTTTTTTAACAAATCCTAAATAAAAATTTAGAATAAATATCTTTCTTTGTTTTCCAGTTGTCTTTTACGGATATTGACACGTACAAATAATATCTAAAATAATATATATGTATTATAATTCACAACCGGTCGATATGCAGGAGACGCACCAAGCCATAGGTGGGTCGGATTAGTAAGGTTCATCCGGGTCTTGCAGTTCAGTGTGAGTTCATACCCATAATGTGTTTATGAAGACTTTCACGTACGTGAGCGTCCATTTGATGTTCTTTAATAATTCCGGCACAGGCCGGTAATGAAGAGCGGAATTGTTAATGACCAGCGAAACACGTAAACGGCCCGCTTCCAGAAGAATGACTGGCACTCGTGCGGGGTGAGGTGGGAATCGGAACATTGATTAATCGAATACTGTACGCAAGAACGAGAAGAGGTTGTAAAACATTAATCGCATGGTATCTGAAATTTAAAAAAAAATCATATAAACATATTTTCAGATATGCTTTGTTTACGATATATAAGTCAACACTTCGACCTAGACCATTTTTCTAATTTTTATCCCACACCGTATAACCACAGAGCTGCCGTCAGTATGAAGCGAGAAAACCTGCTAATACTGTGAATGATAAAGGGATGAAAGATTCATGCCTTTGTGATTTTTTTCCGGCAGGGGAGTCAGGTGACTACAGGACAGGGAGTCTGATACCTTTCTGTAGAGGCGTGGCAGTATGAACTCGATGGATGACAGAATTCATACAAGGTACGGCAAAGGATGTGCGCTCGCCTGAACACATGAAACAGTGCGGAGTCGCTTTCAAGCAGATTGCGAAATCGAGGAATCGTTCTGGCAGGACCAGAACTAGAAAAACAACATTTCGGTTACAGCGCCCAAGAGAGTATGTACGGTAACTGACCTACATCCCACGCAACCTAGGAGGCTACATCATGCAGCGAAGTAGTATTGTTTCTTCCGGGGAGCGTCCATAAACTACGTTGCTGGGTGGAAAAAATGGGGAGGAGGAGTTGAGTAGAATACTAAGCTGATCTAAGTGGGAGGAGGGGGAGTTTCAGAGCTAAGCTACGGAGCTTTTCATTCATTTTATTTGTAACAGCTAAAATAGGGCACAGAATACACAACAGCATGTGGATTTTTATTACCATCATTTAATTATCTTCTTATTTTAAACTAGTTTAAACGCTCGTAGAAAATGACGATCACATATAGTAATAGAAGGATTTTTTTCTGGAAACGTTTCTGCAGATAGGCGAATAATGATTAATTATTATCTTTTTTATTGGTATTTTTCGTGATGTTAGTAAACTGATTAGCCAAGCAGCGCTGTGGTGGCAGACAGGCATTATCGAGACACGACGAAGATAACTGATGTACCGAGGTGAGGTCTCAACCATTTTATTAGGGAGGATACTCTGTACACTGACAGTGCCACACATGTTTGTGACTCGAAGTCATTAGTGTTTGGATTGCACATGCCCGGCGCATTTGAACTAATGGACACGCGACGGCGCGTTTCAAGCCGAAAAATATCGAACACGCGGTACCTTGAACTGATTTCGTTTACAGAAGTCACACGGGATTTTCCAGTTTGACAGTACTGTTTTGATGTTCTGAGAAAAAAGCTGTTTTGATTAGGATCTCCCAAGTTGATAAAATAATTCTAATTTTGCTATGTCAAGTGAATTTCAATACATCTTTAATTACAGAGTTGTATGAAGTTCAAAATTCGCAGATGCTACTTGCATTTATCAGCTCTTTTATTAGCAAAGAAAACGGGACGAGACTTTTTCAAATTTGTAGCTACGGCACAACGAAGCGAACTGAAAACTAAGAAATCGGAAAATTGCATGTAAGCTCCAAATATCATCTTTCTTCGACTGGTTCGATGCATTCCTCCATTTCTTCCTACCTTCATCTCCACATACCCCTTACAAGCTACGTCCTCAGTTATCTCCTTCATACAGGGTGTCAAGAAAAGGACTCCCTGATTTCAAAATTAAATATCTCGAAAACAAAGATCGATAGAGGAATGCAGTAAACGGTATGTTTATTGTGACAGCGTTAAGAAGTGTATACAACAGTGTGAAATAATAGTTACAAAAGCTGCTAACAGATGGCGTTGTACGCTCATATCAGCATACATAAGTGAAATAATCGTATGAAAACAATCTTTGCAAACAATCACATCACAATGTTTTCAAAATGTTCACCATTGGCACGTTTCAATGGTGGAACTGATCGCCCTGAGCTTCGGATCACTATTTAGGCATTACGTATGGCGATTACAGCGCCATCTGTTAGCAGCTTTTGCAACTATTATTTCACACTGCTATATACACTTCTTACAGCTGTCACAATAAACATACCGTTTACTGCATTCTTCTATCGATCTTTGTTTTCGAGATATTTAATTTTGAAATCAAGGAGTCCTTTTCTGGACACCCTGTATATTCAAAACTCTGTCTTCCTCTACAGTTCTCACCTTCAATTGTTCTCTTCACTAACAAATTAGCCAATCTCATATTTTTTTAAATGTACACATCATTCTGTCTATTCTTCAAAAACTTCCTTTGAAGCCCATCATACCCAAAAAGCTATCATTTCGTACTTTATTTGTCCACTTCATTTTTAGCATGCTCCTAAAGCACAAAAATTTCAAATACCGCAATTTTCTTTCTTTATCGTATTTGTAATGACCTCTCATACAATACTCTTCAGAAACTTTTATAACACGGTTATGTTGATGTTATTCTCAAATTTTCTTAGGAACACATAGCGTTATAGTCGAATTACCCAATACATAAAATGATGATAATTGTTGAATAATGCTGAAAAATATTTGTTGCAAATAAGTAGAACATTCGTGCAAAAAGGTAACTAACTGCAATAATCACTCGTAATTGCGTCACAAATTAATCAAGAACAACATGATTGTATCTCCCTGAATATACAAATAAGTACAAACAACTAAAAAACAACACTAACTCTGTTTTTTAATACCTGTTTAACGATATCAACTCGACGGGATACACGGGAAAAATTCACGCCTCTATTACATGTTCGGGAAAGTAGCCTTAGAAGGAAGAAAGGATAGGAGGCAACGAACGGATTCGAATTCATCCATGACCTTTGAAAGCGGTCTCCCGGCATTCATATGGGGGAGTTTTGTACAGATTTCTTTTGCGGTCCATAAGACAATTCTTCCTATGAGATTTCACCTATCTGTAGTGATTATGAAAATCAAGGGACAGACGAAATCTGGATTTTCAGATGGGGATTTGAACACATGTCCTCAGAATTGGCGGCTGTAGCGCTCGGTAAAAGTTTTGGTAATGTAGTTAGTTACCACTTTACCGCTTATATTAATTCTCATCTCATTTTCAATGAATTATTCACTGTTGATAACCTGTCGTAGTCGAAAAAGAGAGACGTTACAACTGTGTTTTAACTTGTTGCATGTGTGGTAGGACATTCACTTCGTGGCTATACGCAACTTTACCGCTGCAGTTCTGATGTCATACACTGCTAATGAGTAAATATTTGCAGAATGCCATCCGTGTAACACACGGCGCCATGTGCAAACCAAATACGACAAACGGCGCTGTATAGGGCAATTTAGTACTGCGCAACGAGTCGCTATGTGACCGGCACAAACTAAAATAGTAACAAGGGCGACAAACGTTACTATTAATTTAACAATCAAATCTGAATAAATCATCTGAAATAAATGCAGTTTTGGTTTTGTGAAATCACAGTTCCGAAGGTAGCTTTTTTAAAAGCAACGTAGAAATCTGAACAATTTCAAATTTTATAGCCAATCGTACGTATACCAGTTCAGCATAATCTTCCAGCTACCTGATGTTAATTAAAAGAACATTCGCTATGCAAAAATGTAAGCGTAGTTACTATTTCCTTTCTTATACTCGAAAATAATGTTTTTGTTAATTTTAAGCTGTAAACTCAGCTTAAGGTTTCAGCAGTTTCCACAACTAAGAATCTAAGAAGTTCGTCACGTGTCAGTCCTATTCCGCATTATTGTATCAAAAATTATCGGGTGCCAACTACGACTAAACCGTAGGGTAGAACACGGAGGTGCTAACTACAGTTACATAGTAATTGTCCTTTAACGTCAAAGTTGAAACGCACTTGTGTAGAGATCACGACCTTAACATCACATCTTACGGCTGGACAGAAGTTTCGTGATCTAAAATTTAAATTGTGATTTACACTCTGCATCAAAGTAACAAGACTGAGCAGCTAATGGAAGTCGGGAAGGAAATATCTACTAAAAAGTCTTCATCGCCCTTCACTCTTATGAACACAAATAGTATCGATCTAAATTTTTAAAGTACATACAAAAAGTTTGTATCTCGGTAGAAACGAACTGAAGACAACAATACTGCTTGAATATTGTGGGAAAAGGTCGACCATTCTCAAGTGATATTGTAAGGAAATCCTAAGATCAGACTATCATCTTCCGTTCTTAAAGAAAATATTGTCACGGACCTCTACGGTAAAGAAAGACATTGATTATTTACATTAAGTGGAAAAGTATACAGGTTGAACATATAAAACAATGGTGTCTTCATGTGATGCGATGTGGTGTGAAATGGAAACTACTGGTTGCAGTGTAATTCCAAACTTGAACCAGGAAAGAATGTTCTCTGTTATTAGTGTTCTAGCGTTAGCATCCCCGCGGTTTACTGGACAGCTGGAAGCTATCAAAGCATTTTATGCGACATTTTGGCTAATTGCCTTGCTGATTTTTCTTGGAGAGAGTCGTATCGATATAGCAAACTCTCGTTGCGATGATTGCTGATTGAGGCGCAATGTCACCAGTGCAGGTAACGGCTTCTACAGTTGTTAATAGTTCGGCTTGTTTGTGTCTGATTAAAGGTTCGGAAAGTGTACCATCTCGTAGGACGAACGATCATGCACACAAGTTGCGTCTGAAAACACTGCAAAATATTCCAGTACAATTCATTGGAAGATATTCAAAAACAATCTGTTTTCGTTTATAGCTTATCCTTAGCAAAGATAGTTTTAAGTTTGTTCTAGTATTATAATTTCCGCAGTGCGATATGTTTAGAGAAGACGAGTTTAGATGAACAAAAATTACCAGAAAACAATGACTCTAAATAAGGAGAGCTAACGGCGACAAAAATCATCTGAAATGCTTAAACTGAGTCATAAAACAAAACTTTCATTTTGTCGCTGAAAACGTGGGAATGGTTAATCTGGCGTGACTTGAAAAGATTATAGAAATAAAATAGTGGCGTATTTACAAATTATCGCATGGCGATCTTCGTGTAACTCATAGCTGTGAACTGGGCGTGGTGTACATGATAAACTTCTGCATCTCAGTCGAAGCAACTTCAACGTGCTATCTGCATCACAATACCCTATCCTACTCAAGCAAAATTCTGTTATACACTGAACTTGTCTACAACAGTCAGTAAGAGCTCTGCTAGTCGTTTGGTCTGAATGTCGCCTCCACTTACAGTTGGTGGTTAACGACAGTGTCTGTCTTGATAATAGATACAACGAACGTAATCAAAGCAGATGTATCAAAACTTAAAGGAAATTCCTGGTCACTGTAAATTTAGGGAATATGCAGGTAACAGCTTAGTGAATTATATCAGTGAACTGAAATTTCACATTATGTAGAGTTCTGATCACAGGAAGGACAAACTAAATCTCGCGAGCTTAAATGAGGTTACTAAGGTGGGTGCAAAGAAATGGAAAATGTAAAAGAGAACTGCTGATGAGAAGCTGGTTCCTTGGGTATATGTACACTTGAGATATCAGTCATTGCGTAAACCAGTGGCAGCTTTTTACGGTGTGAAAATACGTTTTGTTCCCGATTGTCCTGACGGGATAAATAGATTGTTACAGAAGCAGTTGTTAACTAATGATACACGAGGACATTCTACGATATCACCGTAGGCAGTCATTTTACGTAATCCTTACTCTTTTCTGATTAAGGATTTTTTTGTTACTAACGTTTTCAGCTTTATAAACGAAAAACTGAGTAGACTGTTCTACAAACCCTTCATCTACCAAGACCATGCATGCCTAACTGCAATCGAGATACAAACCGAAGACATCGTGCTTGTGTTTTGGAACCGCCTGTACTCAGTGATATGTGGCAGTATAGGTAGTCGCTTTACAGACGTCTGACTCCTTGAACGTGGTGATAAGGCTCGTATTCTCTTTCAACAAGTCGCTAGGTGAGTAAATTTGGCGGCACCAGCGTAATACTCCGGCTGCTGCTACTACTCGGTACTCACTTGACAATTGGCTGGATTAAAATTCTGTCTCCATTGAGATTGCAACATATCAAAACCAAAATAAAAGCACATAGTAATTACTTTGCCATATTATCCTATATTTTGAAATAAACGATAATTATTAACATGAAATTTCCGGTTGATCCTAATTTCGTGTAGAAGTCTATATTTTCACTGGCAGCTTTCACATCCTCCAAGCCTTTTGCGTGATAGATTTTCCTTTGATGGTTTTACTGAGTGAAGGTAGGGCTAGGGAATAATAAAAGGTTAGCGTAAATGATTCATCGGGTTTCAAATTATAGGGAAGTAACGGATATCCGCAACCGCAAGTGCGAAATTTTCTAGTGAAATCCTACATCCACTTTCGCATCCGCAATTTTTAATGCAGATATATTGCGGATGTTTTGTTTACATTGCAATATACGTTATTCTTTTCTTTTTATTCGAGATTCTGCCCATCGTAACTTAGCTAACAAAAAAGTGGCTGTTTTCTGACGATCTTGCAATAGAAGTAACAAAGAACTAAACTGTGTTATTACCTAAGCGACGAATACACAAGTTTGAACTTGCATGTAAAGTAAAGGTCGAGCTACAATAGACAGCACTAAACCCGCACTGTCACCGACGGACACTTTTTTTTATTGTTGTCGCTCACTCGATTGAAGTGCGTTCAGATGACACCGCACCTTGTGTCGGCCGTTATTAGTTTGGTTTAATTTTTGACGGTGTCGGGCTGGTCGATAGGGAGAAGCGTACACAAAGAGTTCAGAAATTTCTGGTCCTTTACGACTAAATGTTGTTTTAGCGTTCTGATTGTCTTAGAAAAGTGTCCTTCTTTTCAGCCTTACTTTAGGTTCATCAGATGTTCGCAAAATGTAGGTAGAGTCCTCTGAAGCCTTGCATGTTCGCATTAACAAATCAAAGCGTTACCAGACGTGAAGGTCGATTTTTAGGTCTGTAAAAATTGCATCCGAGACCCGGATTTTGAACCGGGGACCTTCCATACCCGAATCACACATCACAAGCATCTGAAATTTGGAAGTAGTGAAAAATATGTATACAATCATATACATTTGTGTTTTGGGATAGAAAAATATATTATATAGAAAAAAGTTGATTTTACTATGTTTTACTATGTTTGAATATTTATTTGTCATTACATCCAGATTTGCCTCTTGACCCGGATACGGCGTACGATTGGATTACTGAAAGTCCCTTGTTCAAATCCCTGTCTAAGCTGTAATTTTTATGGGTATTTAAATTGGCATTCACCTCTGGTAAAGCTTCGATTTGTTAATGCTAAGACGCCGGGACGATCCGTGGTTCGAATTTTACGTTAATTTGTAAATCTCCTTTTAAAAATAGGTGACAACCATAGAAGTGTACTGCACGGCTGATAAGAAACTCTGTGACTGTAACTTTTCGATCACATGAAACTATTGTTTTTTACAGAATTTTTGCAGTCGGTACTTAAATTAAAATGTATAATAATCATATTATTTTTTGTTAAAAAATATTGAGTGAATCGAAAGGAAAATGTAACCGCTTTCACCGCCCAACAAGAGTTCTTTTATCGAAAAAACGATCTCGTAGGACCTACAAGTTGTACTGTGAATGCGCCACTAAAATGATGGGAATGTGGGTGGCGAGTACGGAACTGAGCGTGGCGGGTGGCCTTACGGCCTGGCCTCGCATTCAGGAGGACGCTGGTTCGAATCCCCGTCCGAGAATCCAGATTTGGGTTTTCCATGGCTTCCCCAAATCACACCAGGCGAATGCCTCCTTTAAAAGACCATGGCCGAATTCCTTCCCGTTCCTAGCCCCGATCTTTTCACGCCTCCAATGACCTCGGCGTCGGCGAGGCGTATAGTTACAAAAAAAAAAAAAAAAAAAAAAAGCGTGCGCGGAGATGCGCGGTGGCGTGGCCTTGTGCTTGAAGCTTGAATTAGTCTAGCCACGAACTCCGCAAAGTTCATATGACAAAGACTGGTTTTTAGACGCGTGCGTAGTTATGTAAATAATTTAATTCACTTGTGAAATCATCCCACATTTTTTTATTATTGAAATATGAAGCAAAAATAAATCATTATTTATGAAAAAAGTTTGATTTTAAATTTATTTTTGTTAAATTTAAATATTTGTAAATTTATTTTTCGACATCCGCTTAACATCCGCATCCCTTTCAGCAAAACACCCGCATCCGCAAAGTTGACATCCACAACAACCCTATTTCGAAACATTCTGTACTGAAAGTATACGACTTACAAGGACGAGTTATACATGAAAGGATACATAAACTCACCTAGTTTAAAAGCCCACTTGGTGTCTGGCGTGCACGCTAGATGGCAGCAGGGTACAAGATGGTGGAAAAACAGGAGAATATTTTTTATGTGTTAAAATATGAGAAGTGTTCTTCTGATACGAATGTGCAGCGTGCATTAGTGCGAAAATACAGAAAAGCTGCATCTAGTCAGAGCATTTTACGTTGGTTTCGGCAGTTCCGTGACACTGGTTGTCTGTGTAAACGGACCAGCTCGAGGCAAACACGTGTCTCAGATGGAACCGTGGAGCGCGTGAGACAGAGCTACGTGCTCAGTAAAGAAAAATCAGCCGTTCGCACCAGCCGTGAATGGGGCATTCTGCAGAAAACAGTGTGAATGTTTTGCGTCGGCTTTTGCATTTCAAACCATACCGTGTGCAATTGATATAACACCTGACCTCAGATGACTATTGCTGCAGTTTTGATTTTTGTACCCGAATACTGGAAGCTATGGAAAATGTTGAGGACACGACGAGGGACTTTGTATTTAGCGATGAGGTGACTTTTCTTATGTTTGAAAGGGAATCGCCACAATGTAAGAGGGAGGGGTACTGAATTGCCTCATACCTTTCTGTGCCATATCAAAAAGAGAGCTGTATGGGCCCCTTCTTCTTCATCAAGCAGATGGTGACAGTATCCATGTACTTGGATATGTTTCAGGTGTGGTTGTTTCCACAACTGACTACTGACTCCTCCACTTTCATCCTACAACAGGACGGAGCTCAACTTCACTGGAGTACAAATGTTCGCGAATTTCTCAACAGAGAACTGCCACATCGCTGGATAGGGCGCGCTGGGTCGAGTGATGTTCCTGTGTTGTCATGGCTTCCGAGGTCGCCAGATCTGACCCAATATGGTTTATCCCTGTAGGTCTATGTGAAGAAACCAACGCCAACAAGACTGCAAGAATTACAGGAACGGATCACTGCTGTTGCGACGGACATTGATAGAAACATTTTTTTCTTCTTATGACGTCGGGGTCATTAGAGGCGGGATAGGACTGTGGACAAGGAATGGGAAGGGATTCGGCCATGGCCTTTTGAAGGAAGCATCCCAGCATTCACCTGGAGTGATTTGGGGAAACCATGGAAAAACCCAAATCTGGATGCCCTGATGGGAATTCGAACCAGCATTCACCTGAATGCGAGGCCAGAGCGTTAACCGCTCACTCATCACGCTCGGTTGAAACATGTTATCCAACTTGATTACCGTTTGGATGTGTGCCGGGTGATACATTGATCATTCATAGTATGTATCAGAAACTTGCTGAGTTTGTGTATCTTTTCATGTAACACGCGTCTTCGTAGGTCGCATACTTTTCAATACACAGTATTTTGACACCCTGTATATTGAGGATATCCATGACATGGTATGCCTGTGTAATCAAAAGTGCTACTTCTTCCAGACAGGCAGTGATATCTTAGGACCGTAATGGTGTAGAGTCGGTGACGGCTTTCAAATTATTTTATACTCGACTTAGCTTTTACTCAGTCATGAGGCAGTAGCATAGTGCGCTCAAGCGGAGTAGTGAAGCATGAGCTCCTTCCACCTAACTAACTGAGGAGCTTCCTCTCTCGAGAACAAAGGAGGTATTATTATGGTGCGAGTGCGCTCTGAGAACAAGAGCCGAGACAAATGCCATCGCTCTCAAACGGAGACCTGTAACCTGGTATTTAATAATACAGTTCTCTTCTATGTAACAATAACATATGGAGGAGGACGGGGGCACGTACATTGTGCCGATACGTTTTTTTCATAAAGGATAACCTCAACATTCCAAGTTAATCGCGTGTCGTCGTCTGTCTGCGAATTGTATAAGCTTCGTACTAGTGTGATTTGTATCATTTGAATTGCTATCGTTATAAACTGGAGGATGAGTCAGATCACAAGAACAGATTGAGATAAAGGTAAATGCTAATGGCATTATTGGCCGAATAGCTCGGCCCTCAAGTGACAGAATTTTCGATTAGAAGCGCGTTTTCATCTTGTGGTGGATAGATGAAGAAAGTTGTATTTGTTTAATTGAAGATTTGACTAAAGAAACTGTATTAACAGCAGTATGAATGATTAATTAATAAGTGCAACGAAAATAAAAAACTCTTATTTTGTTAGGGAAGTTTGCTTCATTTACATTTTTGTAATGATCATTAAACGTCACAATCTCCACCAGCAAATGTTTCTAAATTGCGTCACTTTCTTCAAACTGCATTGCAATGATTATCTCCTACATACATCTTCACTACAGTGTGGCTTGATTGGGGCGTAATAGTAGGGTGGCAGGACGGGCAAAATTCCATACGTCTCCAGCCGGAGGGAGCCCCTTCAAACAGACCGCGAACGCTGTTGTTGCTGCCCGGGTAATGGTGCTAAACAAATAAAATTGTTGCTCCAGTTTGCACCCTCTCCCCACGAAGGCCTCATCCTAATAATTTACCACGGGTCTACTGGGTTTGATTCCTGTTTTTTCTCCTACGAACGCCTTTCCTCTGTCCGCGGGTAGGCGATTACCAACGAGCATGCTTATCGCTTCATGGCAACGACTAGGAACATGAACGAGGTGGGTTTCCTGTTAACTTCCCCAGTGAGATATTGTTTGTAAGTGTTGTAAGTGTGGTTAACTGTAATGGTGTGTGTGTTCAATGAAGAGTGTTGTTTGTGTTGTGGATAAGAGGCGGAAGAAGGAAGAGGGTGAAAAATGGTATCAGCTCATTCAAGCCTACTCTACCGAAAGACAACACGGGGGGCAACCAGGCGGACAAATCATCACCGAACAGTGTCGTATGGGCTCACTATGTACGCAGAGGTTTGGGATTTAACCCAGGACTTGGACACCCAATCTGGTTATTGGGAATTGTGCAACATCATCTCTCCATACCGCCCATGATGAGGAGAATCGAACTAGCTTATCCCTAGTCAGCGCCGAACACCCTCACGGTGCTGTAACCTGTACAATGCAACAGTGCGGGGTGATTCCGGTCTACCGGTATCTATTCTCTCCATACAATTGGTTGAAGATTGTCTTTACGCCTTTCCATCGTTTGTGTGACAACGTCTTCATTGCGATGGGCGATTTATTCGTGATTTTATGCTAAGAACGTCAGATCTCGTGTTTACAAAGTTTTGTATCCAGCTTTTCGTGGTTTTGAATGAGGCAGGCCACACTTCTAATCATGTATTTGTATGAACCTAGGATTACAGAACAAATTTTGGAGTTGATGGATCAGAGAAGGCATAAAAATGCTCAGGATAAAGCAGGAAGATAATAGTACAGACATTTTAGAAATCAGTTAAACAGGAAATGCACCAAGCGTAGTGGGTGAGCGGTTAACACTCTGGATTCACATTCGGGAGGACGCAGGTTCGAATCCCCGTCCGGGCATCCATATTTTGGTTTTCCATAGTTTCCCTAAATCACTCCAGGCGAATGCCGAGATGCTTCCTTCAATAGGCCATGATTGAATTCCTTCCAGTTCCTTGTCCCCAGTCCCATCCCGCTTCTAATGACCTTGATGTCAACGAGGCGTAAAGCCATAAGTAAAAAAAAAAACGGAAATAAAAAAAGCAAAATAAAAGAGGCTGCAAGAAATGTGCGAAGAAGTAGAAAAGGAAATGGTCGTCGATAAAGCAGATTTGGTCTATAGATAGTATAAACAATATTTTGGAGAAATAAATAAAATGAACATAAAAGCTGCAGATATGAAATGTGTTTTAAAGTCAGAAGACAGACGTAACCAATGGAGGGAATATACATAGAGAAACTGTGTGTTGGGGAATGAGTAGTAGCAGACTCCAGACTCTGGTGAGCGAGGTTGATCATATGAACTTGTTATTAGGAGAGTAAATAGCAGTTCTCGTTTAAAGTAAATCTACACATATTTCACTTACACTCACCTAACGAGTTCTGCAATTACACTAGTACCAGTAGGACTACGACTAAACTGCTCAGTCAAACCCATGACGCCAGTAACTGTTGCCTAACCGAGCGTGGTGGTGTAACGGATAGCGTTCTGGCCTCGCATTCGGGAGGACGGCGGTTCGAATCCCCGTCCGGGCATCCAGATTTGGGTTTTCCATGGTTTCCCCAAATCACTCCAGGTGAATGCCGGGATGCTTCCTTCAAAAGGCCATGGCCGAATTCCTTCCCATTCCTTGCCCCCATCCTTTCCCGTCTCTAAAAGACCACGTTGTTAAAAAGGGACGTTAAACTGTTAAAAAAAAAAAAAAAATTAAAAAAAAAAACTGTTGCCTAAGATGAGATTATTTAGAGGTCCTTAAATACATTACATAGTTTTCACGAGTAATCAGCCAGAAAAATTCTGTTATGAAAAAGAAGGCGATGTCGTATTTGAAGACTTTGGAGATCCTCTTATAGGAATAGAATTTGACAGAGCTTTGAAAGGTCTATAATCAAATAAGGTAGTTGGAATTGATGCGATTCCTGTAGAAATACTGAAATCTCTGGGAGAAGATTGAATCCAAAGATTATTCAAACTGATATTAAAAAGTTAAGAAACTGGAAAGATTCCAACTGATTGTAATAAGAAAGCGCAAGTCAACAAATGTGAAAAATATCGCACCATAAGTCTAACACCACATGCTTCAAAATTAATGGCCAGGTTCATAAACGGAAGAACGCAAAGAACAGTAGATGAAGATCAATTTGAGTTTAGGAAAGACCACAGTACAAGTGAAGCAATTCTGACCAATATTAACACTTGAAGGGCGGATCATGAAAAGCAAGGCATTTGTTGATTTAGAAAATGCATTTGATAGTACTACGTGAAACAAGATGTTCAAAATTTTAAAGAAATCATGTGTAAAATATGGAGATGAAAGAATACTTTATTATAATCTATGTAAGAATCAAGTACCTATAATAAAAGCAGGGGATCAGTTAAAAATGGTGTGAGACAAGATTGTAGTCTATCTATAAATACTTAACTTAGGTAGAGGAAGCAATAAAGGAAGTAAAAGAAAAATTTGAATGTGGCATAAGTGTTCAAGCGGAAAAAATCAGTATGCAACAATTTGCTGATGACATTGTACTGTTAGCAGAACAGATTGACGATATTGACACGTTACTGAATATCATGAATAAAATACTGAAGGATGATTTTTGATTAAATATAAACCAAAGCAAGACAAAAGTGGTTAAACGTAGTAAAATGATACCAGTAACAGTGGATTAAATATAAAATCGGATCGGATGCGATAAAAGAAGAAAATGAGTTCTAGTACTAGGGAAGTAAAATTACAATTGATGGCCGAAGCAGAAATAAAGTGAAAACCAGAATAGCACTAGCGAAAAAAGCTTTCATGAAAACAAGGAATCTTTTAGTTTCAAATACCTATCTATGACTCAAAAATAACTTGTAATAACCGTATGAATGGGGTACAGCACTTTATGATAGAGGAGCATAAAAAAATGAAAATTGGAGCATTTTCAATGTGGTGCTATAGAAGGATGCTGAAGTGAACTGATAAAGTAAGAAATTAATGGGTTTTGGAAATGTTGGATGGGAAAAGAAGCTTGTGGAAGAATCCTACAGAAAGCAGAAACAGGATGGTGGGTATTATTTTAAGACATGCGGGGTTGGTTAATTTGTTAGTGGAGGGAACAGTCGCAGGAAAGTACTGTAGAGGTAGACAAAGATTGGAATATATGACGCTGATAACTGAAGATGTGTGTTGTAAGGGATATGTGGAGATGAAGAGGTTAGCGGAAGACAGGAAGGTTAGTGGAAGACAGAAAGGTTAGCGGAAGACAGGAAGGGACGGAGGATTGTATCAAATCAGTTGACAAACTGATGTCAGCAAAAAAAAAAAAAAAAAGTTTGAAGTCACCAAATTAGTAACTTTAACATCGACATCACAAAACGCAGGATCATACCTGCAAAGTTTGTAACACGAAATCAGTATGTTCACCGCTATGAGGTCGGGTCGTTAAGTATTCATCATTCATCACGTAGGCAGTCTTAGAGTAATGACTATAGATCCCATGTTTTGTTAACAAATTTAAATAAAAAGTAAATATTACTTTGAAAATCCGCATTGTTACTAAACAGGAAGCTGTGTAGATTTTCTAATCCTTGAATATAATTTATTTTTCAGGCAGTGTACGTCACTTTTGATAATTTTACACAGTTCAGTATAAACGAGATTAAAGTAAGTGAAAAGTTCGGTTTAACGGTATATTGCAAGAACACAGTCTCCTGTGTTCGCAAGAGGCTAGATTCTTTGTTACAGTCATCCTTTTGGAAAGGTTGCGCATCCGTGGGTGAAGACAGCATTTCGGTGTCTTCACCTCGGTTGACAATGATAAAAGGATTTTTAAAGAAATTGTGAAATAATTTTGTTTAAGGATTCATTGTGGTTGGATTATTAACAATAGTACTTCTATGCCGGTCCACCCTCTCCATTCAAAAGCTTTGAAAATAAAAACGATTACATTCGCACATATCTACATTTGTTACTGTAAATGATTAATAATTACGTTGTTAATTTCCTAATAACCCCATGGCACTCTACTTACAATTATATTACTAATTATTAATCACTAAATATGTAACAATCTTAATAGCAACCTGGAACATTACAGTATGAAATATAGTAAGTACTACATAACGACTGGGTGGGGGTGGTTTGGGCAGAGTTCATGAAACGTATATAGAGCGCTGAAATAGTTCTTAATGTGCGAATGTTTGTGGTGTATTTGCTGCAGCAGCTTGGTGACATAATAGCCACATCAAGCTGTGTCGACTATTGATGTTAATCGATGGACAGTACCGGCTCTCAAATAGTCCTTGGAAAGGCAATAGTCATCAAGAAATGATATTTGCTGGCGATAACAACAAGAAATTGCCCAGCATCCTCAAATACTGTACCTGGGAAGGGAAATATGTCATTAAATACAAGCATCAACCTTTACTGTTTACTGCTATGCATCTACAGCATCGTACAGGCAGTATCTTTATGTGTTCCCCCGGTGTAAAACAACCTTGAATAATCTTCACACCTATCGATTCGCATTTGCCTGGAGTATCTACTTTTCAGTGAGGAAGGTCGTAACAGTCTAGGGAGCGGATCAGCTTGTCTGGCAGTGAAGTTCACAGATCTCGATGGTGCAGAGAGTAGGGACGGAAGTTCTAAATGAGACATCCAGAGAAGCTTTATCGGAATCCATTTTTCACGAAGATAGCTGCAGCATCCGTAGCACCCGAAATAACTGCTCGAGACGAAGCGTCTGGCGCGAACATCAAACGTGCACGAAGCTCCATAAAGAGGCCGATAGGCCAGAGCACACGGCTTACTACCAGCAGAGGCGGCCAACCAACTAGCTCACACCGGAACGGAAATTCAGGACTTGCCTGATACAAATGTAACTTCCGGCTGTCAACAGCATTATCTGATATGTGTATATTTTGTTTTAATTGTAATAAAAATCTTTGAAAGATCTATGTACTTTGGCGGATAGGTCACTCGAGCAGAGAGTTTTGTTGTGCAGTTTTGTAGTAATGGCCAGAACAACAGAGGGACCGAGCGTGGTGGGTGAACGGTTAGCGCTCTGGCCTCGCATTCGGGAGGGCGCCGGTTCGAATCCATCGTCCGGGCATCCAGATTTGTGTTTTCGATGATTTCCCCAAATCACTGCTGGCGAATACCGCGATGCTTCCTTCAAAAAGGCCATGGCCGAATTCCTTCCCGTTCCTTGTACCCAAACCCATCCCACCTCTAATGACCTTAGCCGTCAACGAGGCGTAAAGCAATATGTAAAAAGAAAACAAATATTTATGTTGGTGAAAAGAAAGATGAATGTTATCAGAATCGAGTGTGCTTCTGAATATTAAGAATAATCAAAAATTATATTTCAAGAACAATAAAAGATTTACTAGTGCAAGTTTCGCGTAGTTCAATATGGATAGAGCGAGTACCTGTAAGTTGGTAAATGTTGTATAAGTGTAAGTTTTGGTGTAACGTGCCTAATTCGATTATCGATAATGGGCCGTATAAACAAATAAGAAAAAAAGAGCAAGACAATTAATATAAATCATATACCAAAGTTAACACCGCACATCATAACTTTCAAAAACATCAACGATTAAGCCTTACATTTGCACATATCCACACTTGGTGCTATTGTAGGTATAGATCAGTGCGATTTCTTTTTGTTGATGAGAGATTAAAAAAGAAAGGAATAGGTCCTATTCTGGTTCACTTTTTCCAAAATAAAGGTACCGCCCATAACGTCGGAACGTGTCGGACGAAACATTGTCATGTATATCTGCTTGATACTGTGAAACAACAGAAGGCAGAATCAACCGATGTTACACCACTCTTCGTGAAACGCCAGATTTCGTCTATGAGAAATTTTCGCAAGGTTTCTTCCACGTTTATATTTAATATTATTTTCTTCAAGAATATGAATGTGGCTTAGAGGCTCAACATGAAATCACCACAGGCGCTGCGGACTGTGTATCAAGCCTAGACTCAGAAATATTATTTAATTTCTTCATATTGTATATTATGCTTATGTGTTTGCATCATTTGTGCCGTTTTTGACTTATGGATCGGAAACTTGGGTAATGAAGGACAGCGACAAAAGGCAAGTACAAGCTATTGAAACGAAGTTTCAGAGGAGTGGAGTAGGAGTAACGAGAAGTGACAGAATGAGGAAACCGAGCGTGGTGGTGTAACGGTTAGCGTTCTGGCCTCACATTCGGGAGGACGGCGGTTCGAATCCCCGTCCGGGCATCCAGATTTGGGTTTTCCATGGTTTCCCCAAATCACTCCAGGTGAATGCCGGGATGCTTCCTTCAAAAAGGCCATGACCGAATTCCTTCCCATTCCTTGCCCCCCATCCTTTCCCGTCTCTAAAGACCTAGTTGTTATAGGAGACGTTAAGCAGTAAAAAAAAAAAAAAAAAAAGGAATGAGGAATGAGATAATCTGGGAGATGATCAAGGAGGAACCTCTACCACAAAGAAAAGAGAAATCAAAATTATAGTGGTATAGTTACATGAAAAAATTGGAAGAGAAGAAGATATCAAGGAAGATGCTGAACATGGAACTGAAAGTGAAGAGGCCGAGAGGGAGAGATGGGTGAAAAATGTTAAAAAATCGGTTGAGGAAAGAGGAGGAAATTGGATGACAGTAGAAGAAGCGGTGGTGTAGATTTTGTTCCAAGTGGTTGGAAGCTGCTCAAGATGAGCACGATAATATTGTATATTGGTCTACCTGTACAACCTTAAGATACAATAATAATAATAATATTGCATGCACACTGAGGAGAAGAATAACATCTGGGCTGGAGAGGACGCGAGTTCGATTCACGTTCCAGCTATCGAAATTTCTGTTTTTGATGTTTTCCGGGAATCACTGCAAGCGAATTTGAAGATTGCTTCTTCAAAAAGCTATTACCGAGTACCTTCATTTCCTTATCCAAAAAAAAAGCCATCTGCAGCAGTGCCTCTCCCGCGCTAGTGAACATAACGTTTGGACCCTAAATGACTATAATAGGGTTGCGTGGTAGGAGAAGTCACGTTTCCAATTGCTAAGAGCTTATGGTAGGTTTCAAATGTGGCGCAGACCCTCAGGTGCAAGCTGGTGGTTGCTCCATCCTGGTATGGGCTGTGTAATATGTATACATGGCATGGAGGTGGGGACCACTGGTCAATATGAACCGACTATTGACTGGAAATGGTTCATCTACATGGAGACCATTTGCAGCTATTCACGGTCTTCATGTTCCCAAACAACAATGGACTACTCCGGGACGACAATATGTCATGTCACCGAGCCGAAATCGTTCACGACTGGTTTGAAGAACATTCAGGACAATTCCAGCGAATGATTTGGCCACTAGCTCACCAAACATGAATGCAATCGTACATATCTGGCACATGATCGAATAGTCAGTTCGTGGACTGGCAACAGTTTCCCAATATTGCACGGCTGTAAAGGAAACATAATTGAATACTTCTGGGGATCGCCTTGTAGAGTCGGGTTGCTGCATTTTACGTGGTAAAAGGTGGTTCCACACAACATTAGGTCTCCCATGACTTTTGGTACTTCAGTGTATATTTCATGCCTATGAGTGGTGCGCATAACTAATTTTAATTAGTTAAAGATTGTGATTATATTATATGACTCCGTAGCCATCTTACAAACTTTATGTTCCATTCCTCAACAAATAAATTACTATAAACTAAAATATTTTGACAATGTACAATATTTTTCAGTTATCCAATTTAAAAATCAGCTGCCATAATAATATAAAATTGGTTTAAAAGCCGTTGTAGTTTTAACCGTGAAATCTAAGATCCTATTCTCCATAAGTGAATTTTGGTTTACAAAAGAATATTTGTTTAGAATTTTTGAAATAAAGAATGGAAGTGTGTTTATACATTTTCGTAACAGCAAAAGAAATTTGATAACTCATTGTCGTGGTTGTTCGTTTTGGAAGTATGTACGCAACGCAATAATACCTCGGATACAATGTAATACCTAGCTGTGTACACCGTCGAGTTTACATTAGTTTTTAGGTATTGTTTATCTTCCTGGACGTTGGTTCTATGCTGCCCGGGTGGAGCGCTCCTTGTTGTGGTGAGAGGGCTGGTGATGGATGTGTCTGGCCGATCACCGGACACGGCTGCTAATGACGCTCCAAACTTCATTAAGGGCGAGTCAGGCACAAAGGAGGACAAGGAGCCTCCAGGTCGCTATTTGCTTACTAGTCGACGGGGCAAGTGTCTGGGAAAACAAAGACCATTATTCAGCGAGTGGACGACTCCATCCGCGAACACGGTCAGTTTCGGTATTGGAGGTGTGTTAATAAACCTGCTCATGACGGGTATGCCGTGTCCTCCCCTTACTCAAATCGGAAAGAGGTTGTGGAATCTTTATGCATAAAAACGAATTTCTGTTCGTTTGTCTCGCTAAAACTCGGGAATGGCTGGACCGATTTGACTAATTTTGATCTTGAAATATTTGTGTAAGTTTAGGGAAGGTTTAAACGGTGAGAAAAAAATTGGAAAAATTGCGAGGAAAATACTAAAAACGACAATTTAATCTTATATATAAAAAACAATGTGAGTTTGTTTGTTTGTCCTCTATGCGCTCCTAAATCGTTCATCCGATTACGGTGAAACTATGGTGAGTTGTCGAGAGCGTTACGGAGATGGTTAGTAAGAAACAAATTTCCAAAAAACCACCCCCTCTTCCCCATAACACCCCATAATTTAAACAACCCAACAGATTTTGTTCGATTCCCACCAAAATTTGCACACATATACTTAAAAACAAATTGGAAAATATTGCCTACTTATGGTATCCACAAACGCAACCACTCATCCCCTTCACATCTCCATAATTTAGAAAAACGCTTTTGTTGCAAATTTGCACACGTATACTATAAAATATACAGAAAAATACTGCCTAAATATTGTTTCCAAAAATGCAACCCCTCTTCAAATTTACATCTCCTTAATTTTTGCCATTGTCGCTGGAACCACCAAAACATTGCAATAAACTAGAAACAGTAATTAAAATTTATACATAAATATCTAATTTTTACTAAATACAAACTTTCAAATTTATTCATTTAATCTATATGTGTACTCAAGTCCAGCAATAGCAAAGCATTGCGATCTTGGGTGATCTTCTGCCAGTTAATTCCTAAAGCCCTGTGAATGTCTTTAACCAATCGGTCTGCCTCTCGGTTTGTGGTGATCTTTTGGACTCCATTCTAACACTATTTTTGTCCATCTTTGGACTTTTCTCCGAGCAATATGGCCAGCCGATTGCCACTAAGATATCTGTAACCTTCATAACGGACCTAATGTCGGCTGCTATTTTCCAATACAAACTGTTCTCTGGCACCGCTGCATGCCTTAAGGGGACCTCACCCTGCCTATCTAACCCATGTTAATTTAAGCAAGTATTTTACCCATTTCTGAAAAAAACTATTTGATGCAGGACCTTAATATTTTTTACTGTATGTTACATGATGCTAATAGATTCAACTGTACTAAAATCTACTTTATCCATGCTATATTTTTTAAGAAATACTTTTTTTAAATTTATTAACAAAAATATTAAGTTTTTTCTGCAGAAAATATTTTTTGTGAACTTCCTAATGGGGGAATATTAATGAATGTAGTACCAGAGGTAGCTTTTTATGTTATGCAGAGTCTCTGAAAATTTCATTCATTTATCTATGATATTTTCTGATATAATGGGGCATATGTACTGAAAATTTTAGTTTGCGGGAAATTGGCTTTAAAGAAAACAACTGCTCGCAAACGCACTCAAACAAAACTAACAGCTTGTTTCAAGGTGTGTTGTTTAAAAATAGCAGAAACAAGAGAATACTGACCGTTGCCCTCCAAAGATAACCAGCACACTCAGGAGTCAGAAAAAAAATCCCTACTGTGCAATATAGGGATTATAACGGTCTAAAATATATGCAGAAAAGTGGACGTGGTACCGAAATGCACGTGGTAGGAAAATGCTATTTTAATGCCAGAAATTTTTTTTTCTGCGAAATCCTTTTCGGGATACTTACAGAATACCTTTATCTATCGAAATATGATGAAAACGAAAATCGATTTTTTTTCGACGTAAGCCACGGTGTGGTCCCCTTAAGCAATTGACTATCATGAAATAAAACACTATCTACAATACGATATAGTGTTTTATTTTAACGATACATAGCTCAGTAATGCGCTCCGTTCACAGCGATCACATTTTGACGCAAGCGCTTTAATATGGTATTAAGTAAGGATTTCGAATCGACAACGTAAATCCACAACATTCGGATTATGGTGTATTTGGAAGTTTGTCAGTGCGTGAGATCTTTATTTATTGTTATCGTTTTAAAATGCCAAGGAGAAGATGACCTGACTTAGGTCGTCGAAGTCAATCAAATGTGTGTCGAGCTACCTCACGTGCAAATCGCACTGATGACCAGCAAGAGACAGATAATGATAACATTCGTATTGGTATGGCAAAATTGCGTTCCACAGTGAATAATAATGAAGTAGATAGGGCACACCAAACACAACAACAGCGAGCACGACACAATGAAATAAAGCGATTCTGCAGACGCAGTGCTCCTGTAAACCTGGAACGAATAGCATTTCACTACGACCCGGAAATAGATTATTGTGCCGGCAAATCCGTAACAATTGGGGAAATGACAACCATTTATCAATATTGCAAAGCGTTAAAATACAGCGGTGAATCTATTGGATTATGTTGTGCTGGTGGTAAAGTAAAACTGCCACAATTGGTCCCACCACCAGATCCATTACGCTCATTAGTTTCTGGTATGGTAAATGACTCTAAACACTTCTTGGCCAACATCCAAAAATATAACAATTGCTTTCAAATAACGTCATTTGGCGCCACAAAATGTTATAACAACTAGGACATAAACTTCGGTTGTCATGCCGCTCGATCCACTTTTTGCAAAACGGGCAGTGCATATCATATAACAGACCGAAAAAAAATTGTAGGCACCTTATTTGTTGACATAAGTGTCTGTAGTAGAACAACTGCATAAACCGTGACGTGCACAAAAGAGACACTATTGTACAGTCGTGACAATAAAGAGTTTTGATCGGTAATGTCAGGTGTTGCCATCTCAATACGTTATACATATATGATGTAGGTGATACGAAGTTCACCGGGTCAACTAGTTATTGATATTAATTAGTTGTTTTAACCACGGCGGTTCTGTAACGAATACCGTCGGATTTAAATGCAGACTAGATGGCTTGTCTCGCGAATTATATATGAAGAATAGCGTGGTTTGCGGTTTATAGTTGGATGAAAAAAGGTCCGGCAAATCTGTAGCAATTGTTTATTTGTCAACTGAGCTTGGCTGCTTCCACATAGGCAGGTTTCCTCGATTTTAGTCGTGTGCGAGGCTGGTGAAGAAGGTTACTATGCTGAGGTTTAATGTTTTCCTCCACTCCTTCCAATTCTCTAAGCAATATCGATTGTATCCTCATATGTAGTGGAGGAATGTTGGAAAGTAAAGGCAGCCAGGATACTGGGGTAGACCTAATGACACCACTCACTGTTCTCATAGCAGCGTTAAGCTGGATGACAACTTTAGCAGTATGAGCACTACCAAGCCATGTTAGAGCATCAGTATTGTGTTGTGGAGAATGTCAAGCCAAGGACTGCTCCTCGAAGAACTGGTAAATATTCACTCCATAACGCACCAGCTTGTTTCTATACAAGGATAAGACGGGTCTTCATTTTCTCGGCGGTAAATTCTGACGAAAAGCGAGCGAAGCTCAGAAATTAAAACTTCAACTTGTATGAAGAGTGTAAAAAGGAGTGGGAAGCCAACAGCCCACACAATTGTGGGCTTGTAAAAGATGCGACTACTTGCCTAGGCGTCTATGGCGTCAACTGAAAATGTTTCGCACAGGTCAATGCAACCGCACGTAAGTAGGATCTCCGTAAAGATACGATGTGTGACTGAGGTGATATCCAAACCACTGACCATATTGTGATGGACTGTGCAGCAAGAAGACTATCAAGAGGCCTGCTTACACTGCACCAAGCTGGACCAGCTGCCAGAAGATGGCTTGAATCCATAGATATAGTTATCTGATTAACATGTATTTTGTTGTATTTGGCATACAATAGTAATAATAATAATTCGTCAACTAAAATATGTACATAGCAAAACACAACGACTTACGAAACAATTAAAAATGATGAAATGTTTCCATAACATAAACAGAAATATTCGAAAAGCTCCTTACTGTAGAACACACACAGTTTATCGATACTTCTGCGATATGTTGTGCTGCTATCTAGTGGTAATGCGATCAATCCCTATCGACGCCAGCGAAGCATAGCAGCTAGACTCTGAACTATCGCATACCCGTGACCTTGGTTGTTCATAATTTTACCATTTACGGCATGAATTTCGAAAAATCCCTTTCTTATACGTATAATGATGTTACTAAAGCAGAGAACCTTATCGTCATTTATCGATTTTGGTTAAGGGTTGAAGGGAGAAAGAAGGCTCGTCTAAAAAAAAAAACACCTTAAAGACATAATATATATATTGATCAAAGATGTTTCACAACGAAGAGGAACCTCACGGCTATTAGACACATAATGCAGTGTGCCCCATATAATCAAGCAACAAAGAAGAAAATTGTCTCCGGCGGTAAAGGAAAACTTACTAAAACCGGTCTTGTGTCGCATCCACGACTATATAAGAGTCTAACCGCGTTTAAATGTGAGGCTATCTGGAACGAGCACTATTGGCACGTATCAGCTGTTGAGCTGTGCGATTTAAAGAAGCTACGACAAGATCAGGGACTACACTGGATGCAGTATTCAATAGAGAAATTAGTATCTCGAGTGTTTAATTCTTCAGAAATCATAAGTCCATTCTTGCCTTTAAAATATGAACAAATGGAAAAGAAAAACAGTTTTGGGGGCATAAAAATATTAAAACTATCCTTAACCTTTAATCTTAAAGAAGTGTTTTATTGCTTAGGGCTTTACGCTTCGTTGACATCAATGTGATTACTGAAGAGAAAGGACTGGGAGCAGGAGTGCGAAGTAAATATGTCGAGAGTCTTTTTGAAGAAGCGTTCCTCTGGAGTGATTTTAGTAAACAATGGAAAATCTAAATTTGGATGAGCAGATAGGTATTTGAAACCCAGTCCTCCAGAATGCCAAGCTCAAGTAATATCCTTCATCTACAGCATACAATACAAAGTTTTGTTTTTGATTATATACACAGACGGAAAAAAAAATCCCAACACCAAGAAAAAATTATTGTAGAGTAATGAAATTTGGACAATGCATTTGTCAAGTTAACATGTTTAATTGATTAAATTTTCAAGATCACAGGTTAATTTAAGCTCAAGAAAATGCATTTCAAATGTGAAATACTGTTAAATTAATAGCCGGTGTAACCTCCAGAATTTTGAATGCAAGCCTGCAAACGTGAATGCATTGTGTCATACAGGTTTCGAATGTCACTTTGTGGTATGGAGTTCCATGCTTGTTGTACTTGTGCTGTCAATACTGGGACGGTCAGTGCTGGCTGTGGATGATGCTGGAGTTGTCGTCCAATGATATCCCATACGTGTTCAATTGGAGACAGATCTGGTGATCTCGCAGGCCAAGGTAACATGTCGACACTCTGTAGAGCACGTTGCGAGACAACAGCGGTATGAGGGCGAGCGTTATCCTGTTGAAAAACTCCCCCTTGAATGCTGTTCATGAATGGCAGCACTACAGAAATTCGAGCTGCAGTTGGTACCACAGTGACACAACGAACTGTTAGAAATCGGTTACTTCAAGGACAGCTCCGAGCCAGGCGCCCTGTAGCGTGCATTCCACTGACTACAAGCCATCGCCGTTTGCGACTCCAGTGGTGTCAAGCCAGAGCTCATTGGAGGACGGAGTGGAGATCTGTTGTGTTTTCTGATGAAAGCAGGTTCTGCCTTGGTGCCAGTGATGGCCGAGTGTTGGTCAGAAGGAGGCCAGGGGAACGCCTGCAACCAAACTGTCTGCGGCCTAGACACACTGGACCTACACCTGGAGTCATGGTCTGGGGAGCAATTTCCTATGACAGCAGGAGCACTCTTGTGGTTATACCAAACACACTGACTGCAAATTTGTACGTCAGTCTGGTAATTCAACCTGTAGTGCTGCCATTCATGAACAGCATTCAAGGGGGAGTTTTTCAACAGGATAACGCTCGCCCTCATACCGCTGTTGTCTCGCAACGTGCTCTACAGAGTGTCGACATGTTACCTTGGCCTGCGAGATCACCAGATCTGTCTCCAATTGAACACGTATGGGATATCATTGGACGACAACTCCAGCATCATCCACAGCCAGCACTGACCGTCCCAGTATTGACAGCACAAGTACAACAAGCATGGAACTCCATACCACAAAGTGACATTCGAAACCTGTATGACACAATGCATTCACGTTTGCAGGCTTGCATTCAAAATTCTGGAGGTTACACCGGCTATTAATTTAACAGTATTTCACATTTGAAATGCATTTTCTTGAGCTTAAATTAACCTGTGATCTTGAAAATTTAATCAATTAAACATGTTAACTTGACAAATGCATTGTCCAAATTTCATTACTCTACAATAATTTTTTCTTGGTGTTGGGATTTTTTTTTCCGTCTGTGTACATTTACTACTCCTGAACAACGGGAAGGGAAGGAGACCAATTGGAAGACTTCGGGCAAGATGGATGGGCCAAGTGAGGAAAGACGCAGACGCTAAGAGAGTTGTTTGAAGACAAGAGTTGTAGGAAAAAGCTTGGAGTAATCGCAGACATGGAACAGGTGAGATCTATGACCACAAATAGGTGTTTTTTTTTTGTTTTTTTTTTACTTATGGCTTTACGCCTCGTCGACGTCGAGGTCATTAGAGGCGGGATGGGATTGGGGCCAAGGTACTGGAATGAATTCAGCCATGGCCTTTTGAAGGAATCATCCCGGCATTCGCCTGGAGTGATTTGGAAACCATAGAAAATCCTAATCTGGATGCCCGGACGGGGATTCGAACCCGCGTTAACCGCTCACCCGCCACGCAAAACAATGATGATGATGATGATATGTACTGTCATATCAGTAGCGTTTGATATAAAAATAACTCTAAACAGGCATAATTCTTTCTGGATGTGCAATTTTCGTAATTCTTGCAATTTCCTAGAGAGAGACGACTTTGTGAGATATCTGTATATTGGATATTCCATTTCTGGAGGTAAGTTCATGCCCTCGTTGTTTCAATTCTTTCTATACTACTAACCTCTCCAAGCAGCCGTCTCTTGAGAATATCCGTGTGCTCTGTTTGAGATGTGGAACGTTTTCCACACTGATCCAATATATCCGCGAGTGCCACTTACCTTATTTTCCGAACGTCTGCGCCCATATATAAATTTATTTCGTCGAAAGACATATTTTCGTCTTTGTTGTAGACGGCTTGCTTCTGAAGCTGTAGTGTGCATATAATGCAGTAATCAGTTTCTACAGAGAAACACCGTTCACTTTGACACCGGTCGTCGAGAGGAAACTGACTGAAACTTTGTTAGCTCTAGCAAATCAACAAGAAAGAAGGTTGACACGACTTAAGGAGAAAAAAAAAATTGGCACTTCTACTTACTGCCAATACAAATGAGTAAGATAGTTGAGTACACAACAATGGTTCGAGTGTTTGTGGGCTTCTAGACGTGTTGTGTGGGGTTATGATGGAACATCCATAAAATACGTGGCGGGAGGAGGACTTTAAGGGAGGCCAAAATGGAGCTTCGTAGTTTGTAGACCATCCCTTAGGAGTAGGGAGACCGACTGTTGGCCTTGCGACGTGCAGTCACTGCAGCTAACACTGTCGTAACAATATGTGCACTCCTCGATTGCGTAGCCTGTAATTATTAAATTTCTCACTCGTAAGACGTGAAACCAGCCGAATTCTGCGGAGACTGAAAGCACAGTTCGGGGATCGCACAGTGTCAAGGTATCATGTGTTTACCGGACATAGTGAATTCTTGAAAGTTCTTCAAGCAGTCATAAATGAGAGCAGTAATCGTCGACCACATACCAGCAGTACAGAGTGGAACAGTTCAAACTTTTTTGGATTTTGGTTTTTTGTGTGGACGTGCACGTACAAAGCGGAATACTATTGCAAAATTTTTGTCAAACTTATCACCGAAAAAGACGTGACCAGCCGATAAGGACGTGATCCTTCTCCATGACAAAGGTCGATCCTTTGCTGCCGCTTTCACTAGCGCAAAACGGGTAAAAATCAATTGGAAATAACTTGATCATCATCCCTAAAGTCCTGAACTAACACCCTGTGACTTTCATCTCTTTGGGCCATTGAAAGAAGCACTTTCCGACGATTTGATGACGACAATGCTGTCAAGGGCTTATTGCGATATTGGCTGCTGACACAGTCGTTTTCCTATTACGATGATGGTAACGAAAAGATTACGGTACGATGGGAAAAGTGTATTTCCAAAGCAGGAAATTATGTTCAGAAATATTATGTACTTGTTTCATTTGCTATTGTATAAAGCCTTGTTTGTATTTTAACTACCCTTGTGATTATATGAAATCATGCATATAGATTGAAAACCTCGATTTTTACTGTCAATTTTTTTATATCAATTATATTTGCCGCATGTGTGGTCCACGTACGAATAAAAAAAATTGAATTTTGTGTGGCAACTGATTTACACTAAAGAGTTTAATCCTATCTCCTTTAACAGCGGGAAATATTTAAAGATGTAAGTGGACGTTTTCTGTCCCTAACTTTTCTCATTTACCTCTTCATCGTCCTAATTACGCAATAGGAGACTACTGTTTTTTATTTGTAAAAGAATAAAGGAGCTAACTAAATCCCTTCAATGACTCATCACCGACCACCGGCTGTAAGAGTGAAAGGATTTATTTTTTTATTTTTTAAGTAAGCAACCTGCCGATATACGAAAAGCAGTCCCGATCACCTTAAAAAATTCCATCAAAAATATAAACAGCTATTTGGTGGCTAACTCTTTCTTCCATGTAATAACGTAATTCATGTAAAATGAAAAGTTCATAGGAACAAACAAAATTTACAGAATAACATAAAATCTGGTTTTGGTAAAATTTGTATGCAAGCTTTAAATTTGCTTATCCATATATGATCGCAGATAAAAGAATAAATAGATAACGGAAGTTTACTCTTACCGTCTTCATTCCGTCCGAACATAAATTTGATGTTTATACATAAAATAAAGTAATGTTTTCCCCACTTCATTTGTTTGGAGCATCATATGTCGGGTAAAATATTTTTGCCATTCAGTACCTGGTGGCAGTGCTTCTAGTTTGAACCGTGTTCCGCGATTGTTGATTGTTTGCATTAATCCGCGTCTCTGCCTTCCTGTGGACAATAACGAACGCGAGCGTATCAGGCAGGCACGTTTTGTGTTTACTCCCATCACTTTGTTCCCAGCTACATTTTCTTGTGCATTCGTCCCTACCATCAATTGCAGTTACATAGGGAAAAGCTCTCGGCTAAGCTGCAGAATAATTATTTTTTAGTTTACAGCATACGCAAACTTAGATTCAACAGCAAAATACTTGACAAACAATCTGCATTATACGAAAAAGGAAACAATATGCCACATAACCATGATCTTTTCCTTTCTGATTTCATCACTTTTAATAATTAATTTCATGTAAATAGCACGAATAATTTTGCTAACAAAACTGTCCTGTTAAAAAGGACCTTCTTTTTGAAAATAATTACGAGAAATTATATGCGTTTAGGTGAAA
Organism: Vandiemenella viatica; assembly: GCA_031002005.1. Classification (NCBI taxonomy): domain Eukaryota; kingdom Metazoa; phylum Arthropoda; class Insecta; order Orthoptera; family Morabidae; genus Vandiemenella; species Vandiemenella viatica. Next base: position 67,426,203 of record JARYHS010013631.1, read on the forward strand.
ATGTGTTAAAGATGCATCAGCTGTATTTTGGCCTAATTTCAGTCTTAAACTCAGGCTCATAACACAAGAATGATTATTATTATTATTTAAAATTATTATCTTTTATTCTTGAGCTGAATAAAAATATTTAGGTTCTTTTGAAAATAATTTACTTCAATAACAGAAGATTGATTCTGCTGGCCTTAAGTCACTGTCAGTTTTCTGAGACGGTGAATAGCCACATCACGATCGGCCTGACGGACATGTTTGGAGTTTTCGATAAATTTTACTATACGTAGACATAAAAAACCTTTTTATCAGTGCAGATAAGAATCGCCCGAACACTCTTTGGAATACTCCTTTTTTGTGTATCAGTCACGCTATATTTTTTGTCTTTATGAATAAAAATTGACTAAAAGTTAATAGAGGACTTAATCATGTATGAAAGTATCTAATCATTGGGGTTGATCAAGAAACTGATCAACTATTAACTTTGGCGGAAGTATAAAAACCTGGGTGACCGGAAATATCTTTGAAGAATGTTATTATGGTACCAGTACTGCAAATCCTGAAACCCTGTTTGCGAATTAAGTTACAGTGGGAAAGGTGGGTCCTGGAAATAGTCTTTCTCGGGACGTGGATTATTTTTTTGATAAAAGATATTAACAATATTGTAAAAGCATCGCTGTCACGAAAATGGATTTTGCTAGCCTCTTCAATCGTTTTCATTAACTGTTACTGAGAGTGGCGGGTAAGCGGTAAGGCCCGGGCCTCGCATTCGGGAGGTTCGAATCCCCTTCCGAACATTCAGATTTCGATTTTCCATTGTTTCCCGAAATCACTCCACGTGAATGTCGGAATGTTCCTACAAATGGGTAAGGCGGAATTCCTGTCTGTTCCTTGCCACCAGTCTTTTCCTGTCTCTAATGACATCGACGTTGACGAGGTGTAAAGCAATAAGAAAATAATAATAATAAATGTGAATGTGCTATATTGCTATTCTCGTGGACTGGTCGTCCACAGGTGGAATATTAAAAATTTAATTGTAATTGAAATGTAGACAATACTTTTTTGTTGTTTTTTTTTTTAGTATGTGTGTGCAAGTTCCATTAAAATGGGATAAAAATTAAGGGGTGTAAAAGGGGAGAGGCGGTGGTTTTTAGATTTAAAAAAATAACTTCTTTGTGCCCCCCACCACATTTTTTGAAAATTTCATGTCAATTAACCGACTAATTTTTTAGTTTTGATAACACAAACCCGCAGAGGCTGGATTTTTATATGTAAAGGTGGAGAGCAGTACGCAGATTACAACATTCATACCACAAGTAGAGTGCTTTATTTCTGTGGGTAATAGAAGTTTTTAACGGAGTAGGTTACAGTAAGAATGGAATTCAACAAAGAACAGAATAAAGAAAAAATCAATTGGTTTGAAAAAATATTACAAAGCCAAAGTAAAGGTGCAAACAAGTCATTCTTGTGATACAGGATGAGACCGAGTAAATGGAAACTGGGAAAATTGTAGGAAAAATAACGGGACGTGTACGAAGAATCGATGCTCGCAGATTACATTGAGAAATGTACTAACTGCACTGGACAACCGTAATAGAATAGGACGAACAGGGATATGCTGAGAACAGATAATGAAAACAGGGTTAAAACTGGGACAGAACTTAAGAGTCGTTGGAGATGATGCTTCATTCGACAGCACTTCAAGTATGAGATACAGAATGTCATTGTAGACTGGGTGACAACATATTTCAATGGGTTTGTGTAGTTGTAATTAACAGAATGAACTATAATTCATGAAACCGTACCTGATGCCGACCGATATCGCTTTTACCTTACATGTGGAGCTTGTTTAGATCTTCAGATACCTCGGTTTTGTTTCTCCGTGGTCTCACGAATCTCCTCAAGGAATGTTCAGACGTGGTTTCCTGCAGTAAGGTCGATTTCCTTCACATTACGTTTTATGATGGGTCTGGTCGTAACGATGGGATTAGAGTCTGGAATTATTGTAATTTAATGAACGGGAAGCAATTTCAGGATGGTTTATTGCCGATATTAGTCAAGAATAATTACTGGGAACTATGAAAAACCGAAATCTGTATGGAAAAAAGAGTATATCGTTTTTAATAGACGTTACTGAAGACACTTTCAGGAGAATATGAATTAAATTCTTCTGCCATATTATCAGAATGAATAAAAAAAAAAGACTAGCCAAAAAATTCTCAACCTGTTCATTTCAATGAAAATGAAAAACAATAGGCTAATTGAAATCGAAAAGGATCTCCAGGAAAACGGAATCATTGATGATATCATACAGAACAGATACAAATTTAGTAGCAAGGTCAATAAACACCAATGTGCCAAGAAACTGTATATTAGAAGAAGGAACGCCTGGACGGAAGAACGTAGGAAAGAGCTTAGCAAGAGGATGAAGAGATCTTGGGAAAAGAAGAACAACACATCTGCTAAATAAGTTCATTCCCGCTCCTCAGTTTGGCATAACGATGGAAGAAGAAGACGACGTTACTGAAGAAATCAAAATCTATATGAAAAAGTTATAGCCTCAAAGTTACTAAATTATCTAATTCGAAGGAAGTAGATATAGCTGTTATGGACAGGTAGAATCTGCAGGGAACACCGAGAATTTCATTTTATTTGATTTCAACTTACGTCAGTCCCGCAACTTCCGGGCGACTTGCCGCATAGTTGCGTTCCTAACATCCTTTACAAAAATGACAACCAAGACTCGAGCAGCCAATAAGGCAAGCCCGCCTTTAATAATGACGGCAAGAGGAAAGCATATTAAATTTCTTTTTAAAAGTTTCATAAACTTTGATGTATGTCGGCCGGAGGGGTCGGGTGAGTTGGTAGTGGTGCATTCCATGGGCAGCGCATTCCCTGTAAACAGTGAGATGCACTGCAGAATACTCCAAACAGCAACCAATCCGACATACACAAATCTAACACGGTGTGATGTAGGTGATTACTGAATTTATATTTATCCTAAATACATACAAACAGTAAATCACCGAATTACTTGCCGAGCCAACAATCTTCCGGAAAGATGTTAAGTTATTAGTATAATACCAGATACTACGCTCTCAAAATCCTCTTCCCCCTATTCCCTTCCACGTCTTAGTTACCACCAATAAGTTTTCAATTTTACGAATGGTTGGTTTTAATAACACAATTTAACCATTCAAAATAAATATTAATTGTTGTTTAAAAATGAATTAACCCGTGTGAAAATTTCGTATACAAAATGCGATGAACAGCGAGGTTGGTGGTTTGTAGTGGGTTGAAAGAATAATCGACTCATTTGCGGCAATATCTTTCTGATATCACACGACTTATGATATTCTGCAGTCCTCTACTTTGAAATAAATACCTGAAGCTATCCCTTCCCGGAAGCCGAGCAGTCATAGACCTCACCTGAATCCAACTGAGCTGAACAAAGCATTCACAGCATATCGATATGTGGTGCTGGTATCTAACGGTAACGATCATGGCCCATGTGAAAATTTTGTGAGTAAAATGTTTACATAGGAATTGTATAGCAGAACACAAATATTTCCTTAAAAGGAAAATATATGTCGGATCCATCCAGAGGGAAGATCAGGAATCGGGTGGGTCGAATGGAGTTCCCGGTTCGAGGTAGATGGCTCACCAGCAAAGGTAGGCTGTGGATATCCCTCGGACAGTGGAGAGAAACTACGAGAACACAGCTAATACAAAGATCCGTTTTATTAGACTCAGTCTCACAATACACAATCACAGATAGCGGAATGATGTTTCCTTGGTAGTCAGGCATGAAGAGAGCTCCCTGTGCTGTGCGCTGCCGTTAAGTTTACCTCTCGTAGGTCACTCTGCAGTTGCTGTGGCGCTGGCATCCTGCTCGCTGCGTCTGTGGCACCATCTACTAGCGTAGCCCCGTTCTCCAGGTCCGACATATATACGAAAAGCTGCTTATTGCTACCTCTGTGATATATAGTGCTACTATCTAGCAATAAGGAGATCGGCCGTTGTCGTCGCCAGCGAAACAATTTCTTGATATATCCGTGATATGTAATGCAGCTATCTATTGGTAGTGCTATAAGTCATTTATTGATATCTCTATGATATGTGGTGTTCCTGTCTACCGCTAACGCAATAAATTCTTAGCGACGTCGGTGAAGCCTTATGGCTTGGTTCTGAAATTTCCTATACGCGTGACCTTGATAGTTAATAATTTTGCCATTTAGGGGACAAAATCCGAAAAATTTCATTTTTAATTTATTATGTTACCAAAGCAAAGACATTAATCAATAAAATGATACCTCATTTATCTATTTTGGTACAGTATGAAGGGAGATAAATGCCTCCTGACTAAAAAACTTTTTAGAAATAATGACACTTTTGTCCTTTAAGGGCCATTTCAGAAAAATTTCTTTGTTAATTTATAATATACAAAACAGGAGAACATAGCCTTTAAAATGATTCCTAATTTATTAATTTCAAGAAGGTGTAAAGGAAGATAAATGGCTCGTGAGCAAAAAATACATTTTATAAATGATATTTTTGTCCTTTCAGGGGTGAATTCGGAAAAATTTGTTAAAATATGATCCCACCAATCTTAATTTTTAAATGATTTAAATGATTTTGGTTAGATATCAAAGGAGATAAATAACTCGTCGCAAAAAGCACGTTTTACAAATGATTCTTTCGCCCTTCAGGGATGATTTCCAAAAAATTGCTTTCTTAAAATATGATCTGACGATAGCACAGATCATAATCTTTAAAATAATACCTCATTTATCGATTTTGGTTAATTATGGAGAAGATAATGGCTTATAACAAAAAAAGCGCCTTTTACAAGTAATATACAATATACCGGGTGTTTCAAAAATGACCGGTATATTTGAAAAATCAATAAAAATTAAACGGGCAGTGATAGAAATACACCGTTTGTTGCAATATGCTTGGGACAACAGTAAATTTTTCAGGCAGACAAACTTTCGAAATTAGTTACAATTTTCAACAACATATGGCGCTGCAGGCGATTTGAAAGATATAGAAGTAAACACAGTCTTTGAGTTCGCCAATCTGTAAGTCGTCTTTCTTCTGTAAGCGTGTGCTGTTCACAGATTGCACGTTTACTGTGAAAAAATGGTTTATTCCTTAGAATAATCGTACTTTAGATTTTTCCAGACTGCAGCGTCATCTATTGTTGAAAATTGTAACTAATTTCGAAAGTTTATCTGCCTGATAATTTACTGTTGTCCCAAGCATATTGCAACAAATGGTGTATTTCTATCGCTTTTCGTTTAGTTTTTATTGATTTTTCAAACATACCGGTCATTTTTGAAACACCCTATATAATATTTCACATAAAAATTACTGTTAGTTAATTTATATAAAAAGTACATTATGTAATGTGAAAAACCAATTCTAGGGCATCTTAAATCATGATAATAATGGGATTGACGCAAAACGATACAAGCAACCGTTGCACATACATTGAAACAGCCACAACCCATTTTTGAAGTCAGTTCAAAATCATAAAATAGGAAAATAATTATCGTTCTAGTGGTTTTTTAACGTGCATAGAGAGACCATAACTAATGTATGTACATTACACTTTCGAATGTTACACTCATGTTTATTCACAAACCCATAACAGGCAGAATGTAAGGTATTAACAGGCAGGTTAAAGTGCAATCCTAATGATAACGGATACTCTACATTTTAACTTATTGATAATTAACTACCAGTGGGCTGAAGAAGCTTGAGCCCTCATTTTCGGTGAGGTTTAAAGTTCAGCAACTACATAACTTACAACTTACGCGTCGCAATAGCGTACTATCCATGAAATGTTTTGTATACTAGTGTAAGCACATGATAGTGTTTTGGTTATGTCACAGGTGTAAAATAGTTACTGACAATGCAGCTACAGAGAACACGCACAAAACGTAAAATGAAAAGGAAATTGTGTCATTTGGTCACTCCCTGATGCGCCACTTTTATAAGTAAAAGTTAAGAAATGATTGTTTTCTCTATGTGGATTAATTATTTTACAGAGTTAACTAATGAATTTTGTATATTTTGTTGTAAAATTGAATGTATCGAGTTTCCACAGACGGTAAATTGTATGTCATTGGGGTAATATTAATATCTTAGTTTTAGTATTAGTTTAGGATCTTTGTTTTTTTTTTTTTTTTTTTTTTTTTTAGTTTCTCTGTGAGTTTTAGTAGAGAGAGTATTGTTATGAAATGTAAATGTGCATGTTGTAATAATTACTGTTTCAATGAACTTCATATGTGATTAAAAGTCGTTATAACGCCTATTCGGGTCGTGTACTGATTTCTAAAAACAAGAAATTAGCACGTTATTGACTCAGTGATGATATTATATATTCTCGCCAGCACGCAATGGCTGTGCTTTTGATGTATGAAATATCTGCAGGCATCTATGCGTTACGAGGCTGTTTTTCAGGGCTAGGCCTCAAAGAACACGCCTTTCCTCGTTGTAGTGTGTGAAATTCTGAGGAAATCATACTAAGCGAGGGCAGATATTTCACCGTTGGCGTTCATCCGGCCAGTACTTATAACTAGATACGAAAAAAGGACCCAACCGACTCACAAGTAAAAAATAAGTTACAAAACAATTTATAGAAGGTGAGGAGGTTACAAAATGTAACATACTCGTATGTAATTGCTCTGAATTATATGTTATAAGTATGGTAAATATACAAAACAGATAAACTAATACCATAATGACTTATCATTCAGTGAACAGGCACACAACGTAACAGTAAATGATCGTAATTTTAAAATATCACCCAGGTTTTTACTTTTAATAATCTGATTTAACTTCAAATCTCACGATCAATGTAATACCTAAGATGGCCGAAGGTGTGTCAACAGAGACTGAAAAATGGCAACGATGAGAAGGATTTTAACCAATCGTAAAATAAAATTGTATTCCATGTTTCGTCAACTGTAAAGTTTAATCATACCATATTTTTTTTAACTAATTGACGTACTTAATTTAAAATGAAATGCGACCAAAAACCAACTAAATTAATGTATTCTGACAATCCATTTATTCACAACTAAACAACGGTCATAACTTCGAATAAGGCCACGAAATTATAGTATATATATTTTTTTACCGATATATATATAGCTGACATGTAAGAAGAGAGTTCAGGGGATTATTTGGTCTAAGGCGTTCAGCATTGAAGAAAAATCATCGAGTTCATGGTAGTTCGATCCTTAACTGCGCAGACGGAGTTATGTGACCCGCTTGACAATAGAAAAAGTCGTTTACATTGTTGCTGTCGAAGTAAACCAGCGCAGCCGCCCCGTGTCACATTACAAACACGAGCCGTGAGATATAGTGTGCTGCTGGTTGCTGTACTTACGTTCAGGGGCTGGCAGCTCGACTGCTTCGCTGGCAGTACGCTCCAATCTGAAACAAGCAGACGCGAATCACTATAACAACGCCGTTTTCACATTTGCATCTGCAATATTACATGATAAGTTTTTAAAGATTCTGACATTGGACTTAATTTACAATTGTTTGTGATGATATAACTCTATACGAAATTATTAACGTCGTTACTCTCCTTTCCTGTCCTTGATTTGCTGAGTGGTAGTGGAAATAATTGAGAAGGCATTTGTGTTTCTGGCTGGAAAACAGCCAAAGGTTTGGCGCTCAGCATCAATCTACCAGATTTCGAGATTGAAGTAGCCGTCCTACTTCTCAAGCATCAATTTAAAATTTCTTCAAAACGAGGCAGTATGCAGAATCAGGTGATGCTGTGACAGAACAGTGGCGGATAGTGCCAAAAATTGTCGAAAGGATACAATACGCAACTTTACATGTAGCTATAGACCTACGCAAACGCATTTTTCTTACCGCGGGATTTAGAGGATTTTTGCATTGCAGCAGCACACAGTACGCACCATACTTTAGAAGCTTGCTACCAATTTCAGCTTGCTTTCAAGCGCAAAAGTGACGTTATGCTTAAAATCCTTGCTGTAAAAAGTGCTCTTAGAAAGATTTTTAAGACAAAAACTTTGTAAACGGATAGAGACGATCCTAAGAACTGAAAATGAACAAGTCTTTTGTTCCACAACCAGCTGATTAAGACGTTTAATGTAGGCCTATGTAAGCAATCTTTCCCCTGAAGTCTGTGTTGCATACTTTGGTTCTGCACGAGTTGCTCTATCCAGCGATTCATTTGGTATATTTGTTCTAAAGCTGAAACTAATTTAGCAACCAAATATTATTACATGAAACTATAGGATGTAGAGTAGGGATTAATTCTTCTTCTGCAGAAATGGGATAAAACATTAATTTTTAGCCACGATCTCAATTCAACTGGGCAGAAAAAATAGTGACATGGAGGATTTTACCTTAAACTGCGTTTGACGAGTAGTTTTTTTTTTGTGAAATATGTAGTGTATGAAATGGAGATTGTGTACCGTCCTGGCAATCACTTTGGTGACTGCAGAAAACAGCCTAAAAACCTCAGTGAGGACGGCCAGTAAGTGCGCAGGGACCTGGTCTCTTTATACAGCAAAAAACTGTATAACTACCATGTATTGCTGGTCGTTTTAAAATAAAGTAAATAAAAAAAAATGGAATCGGAAGAAATACTTAGTCCTCTAGTAGACGTTCTCTGAAAAAACTAATATTATTTTACAAATTTTTAAATTTTATATTTTGGGTAAACACAAATTTGGAACACTAAACTTATTCTGTTTGAAGGTAGAAGTCTGTGATACATTGATGGATAAACAACGGGAAGACAGCGGGCGCCAGCAATAGGGCCCCAGCCGTGACTTTTTGAAGGCACCCATCACGGCTTTCGCCAGGACTGATTTTGATAAACCATCGAGGATAATTCTAACCAGCGTCTTCCAGCCAGAGCTTTACCAAACTTGGTTCAAAATTAAGTTTTGGTTTCAAATCTCATGGAGTTATTTACAGGACGTCAAATTTCTGTGTGTATCTTTTTCAGTAAGTACGTTCGTAGGTGAGCTTACCGTATTTGCAACCCTCCATCGCCACCTTTCAGTCGTACCGGTGACCTTAACAACGTGAAGTCAGCTCACTGCAGGAATTGACTTTCAAAACTTCGCTGGATAGAGGACAGCCGTTATGTGCGCGGTAGGGGCTGGCGTCTGGTCGTGTTATTTGTTCCATTGTGATTGCCAGTCGTACAGTTGTTCCGACCAGAGAGGTTCCGTCCGTTTCTCGTCTTGACAGCAGAGGGTATGCTCGTCTGCCCTCGGCGGCCAATAACACCGTCAACCTTATTGGAGCAGCCAGCCAGACGGCACGAATATTGCCGCGCAGATCCTCCATCGCCCGACCGAACCCTCCGCTCCGTCGTATGAATTCGTCCACCAGCCAGCTTCATATGGACCTGAGCTCTCCAGACTGCGTCCTTCATAAACTGCAGCTCCGCTTCTTCACGACTGTCAGCAACCGTTTGCTCTCAGACGGGCAAATATCTGTCGCTTCATCAATGAGGGATAACATACTCCCGGCGTCGTGTAAGCGAGGTTCCTTCAGAATAATGTACTAGGATTATCATCAGAGACGATCGAAAGCGGATGATCCCCAAATAGTATTGAAATAGTTCACTTCTTTTGGTACTAACATAAATTATGCATACATTCTGCTATTCCCAATTTCAGTTGTGAGACTTCATTCAATTTCTGCCTCACAAATTCTGCATAGGCAATCAAATAGTTGGAAAATGAAATCAGTTTTACTGAATCGACCTGTAACAAAAGGTCATCATGTTCCTTCATGGGTCACAAGAAATGTCTGTTCCGATGCCAAATTCCACTTGTGCCTGTTCTTCTGTATTTTATTATCATATGAGGTTTTTCATTAGCCATTCTGTCTAAATGTTGTATACATCTTCCTATAAATACATAAATGTTGTCTCTTATTGGATAGTTATTTAATACCTTGAGAATGTGTTTGTTCATCACGTCATTGTTTACGCTTTGTCTTTAAAGAGCTATTAGAAGTTTCATTTCTGATTGCTGCATTTTGTCTAGATCACTGTGTTTAATTCCTCAGGCCTCACAGCCTAATACAGAGTAATAATTGCGAATGTTGAATAGAATATTTTTTGACTATCCTACTCTTGTTTCGGTATGGATCGTCTTATTGTACCATTCATCATATGGAAAAACTTTATTTTTAATATCATTGTCATACAAATGAGGTTTGTGCACAGCCTATATGATAAGAAATTCCTTCGTTGTTGCTAGTGTTGTCAATAGTTATTTTTCATTTAAATGTTATGTTTTTCGATAGTTCACAATCGTTTCCTCAGCAATTAAAATAGCTCGTACATTTGTAAATTGTCTTTCGCATTGCTTTAATGAAATGGTCATTTGACAATAATAATACCAATTTTGTGTTGCATTTTTAAGATCTGGTTGTCAGAGTTTCTTAGTGACTGCGAAATACGACTTTGTCGTAGCCTCTTATACTTGTGCTAACCCGCAATCCTACAGGGTATGGGAGACATACAGTTGAACGTGGAATTCGAACCACGAAAACGTTCTGGCGTACTTCACATATACAAAACAAGCCTCTACAGATATGAAGTTCGGGATAAGGGCCCTTGAAAACCGGGATTTGAACCGAAGACCTTTGGATCTCCAGACATACCATTCATTCCACACTAAAATAACACTCAAAAATTTTCCTGGAAATATATTAATTCCTTGAGAGCCTTCGCTATTGCCGTATTCCGTGAGATCTGAGATATAGATGTAACGTGTATTATTTTCGGACTATATCCCTGCAGCATTGTTGTAACGATTGTAGCCACCTCAGATTTATTTTTGTACCGCGTGTACTAATCGATGTCATGGGACTGTGGATTTTTACGTCCACATCAAAGGGATGCTATCTTCGGTTTAGAGAACAGAGAATGATTGCAGGGGGTGATGCTGGACTCTAGGGTTTCGGCCCTTTTCGTGACGATACAGCTCAGCTCGCCTCTTTCTTCTTCGAGCGTCCTAGTGTAGGCCACTTGCCACTCTGGACAGAAATGAGTATCAAAACTTGTTTCACTGATCGTATTCTATGTTCCTCCTATCAGGCGACTACTGTATGAATGTGAGGCGCCTCTTTATACAGAGTACCTTCGGAGCAAATAATATTCCTGGAACCGAAAGAATACGTTATTACTGGATAAAATAGTACATATAAATGTGATTATTGCACATAACTCTGACACAAACAGCATTAGTGATTGTCTCCGGTAATTCTGTTATGACATTTTAGGTGGCGGTACTTAGACGGATTGTACGGCCACGAATAGCAATAGTTTACAACAAATTATAAAATGTTTCTAAATAATCAAATACTCCGCATATAATTACCATCGATTTGTCTGCTTTCATCGGATCTTGTCATAGCTCAGTATGTCTTCTTCTCGTTTCCTGAACCGCATTCGAAGGCTTCAGCAGCTGAACTTAATAGCTTCAACGCAATGCGGGTCATACAACGCCCTAGTATATAAACTGCCGACGTTTCGGTCAACATGACTCGGCCTTCTTCTGGGGCAGAACTGTGCTGCGCCGTTTTCCGCAAGTTGAGTTAAATACAGCTGGAACGTTTGGCACTCGAAGGTCCGACCAGTCTGACCAACCAGACGCGTGGTGCTGTCACGTGGCTCGTCGTTGGGCAGCTAGGTGGGGGTAGGAGCGTCAGGTGTTCGTTTCTTAGCACCTCCTAATCCGTCCGGGCTATCTCTGATCTATTTTGAAAAATAGTCCAGTGTTTTCAAAATCGAAAGCGTGACCGGTCGCAGATAAATGTCGAGGAATGATCGATTCGTTCATATTGTTTGACCTATGTGGCAAATAAGTAAACACTACTGACAAGTCGGCCAGTTTGTTCACCTCCAAAAATATCCAATCAGTGTGCCATCAGAAGAGAGATAACGTGAACAACAATCAGGTAGTTACCACGCTGTGTATACGCAGGCCTTTCTTTTTTTTAAAAACTATGGCCTTACGTCTCATCGCAGTCATTAGAGGGGGGATAGGACTGGGGACAAGGAATGGGAAGGAATTCGGTCATGGCCTTTTGAGGGAATCATCCCAGCATTCACCTGGAGTGATTTGGGGAAACCATGGAAAATCCAAATCTGGATGCCCGGACGGGGATTCAAACCGGAGTCCTCCGGAATGCGAGGTCAGAACGTTAGCCGCTCACCCACCACGCTTGGTATGCCCTCCCATCTTCTGGTAGCAATCACCTGATGATGGTTACAGAATTTATCATAGTCGAAACGGCTTGTTTATCACCGTACACTCCAGGCATTATCCCGAGGTAGCTTTAAACCTATTACTGGTTCAGACCTCACCCGATTGCTGGGATAGTCCATTCAGAAGGTCATGGGAGAATTTATTCCCGCTCTTTGCCCCCTACAGCAATATCCTTTTCTAGCTCTAATGACTGTAACATCGACGAGCAGTGAAGCTCCTAGCCAAAAAGAAAATAACTGAACAGAGGCAGTAAACGGCGGTACAATATGGTTCGTTTAGTCAACAGCTACGAAAGTACGAAAAAAGTGAAATAAAAAGTGATTTGGCAATGTTAACCTCTGTAAAGCAAATATGGACAGCTGTTTGACAATGTGTAATAATAATAAGTTGATTATTAATCTATTTTGCATCTTACAACATTTTATTGTTTCTACTACTAGATTAACACAAGGATCCACACTTATTTTTTCTAAAAAAAAAAAAAATAATAAATGTTATCAGCTACCGTGGTATTGGATAATACTGGAATGAATATAAAGCTTAAAATCAAACCCTACATCCAGGTTTCACTACCAAAACTCAGTCTTCACGAAGTCGCCTACCAAATCGCGAATTTACACCTACCTTCACGGGCCTCATCTCCACTCATATTCTGTTCGGAAGGAAGGAAACCTTTAACAAGAGTTACTCGCGAGGGAATGAAGTCTTTGACAAAAAGCTTCATTGTGAAACGCTGTCTCCGAAATTGTGAAGCGACTGAATCGTAAATTCCGAGTCTGCATCCGCGGAGGTTCCAAATTCGCGAACCGCCTCGGGGGAAATCACCAGTTCCCTTCCGCGTCCCTGCAGTGCTCACCAAGTCAGTCGGAGCTGCGTGTAACTCAGCGAACGCTCCAATTTGTTTCTCAGCCTGAGCTAATGATCGCAATCACGACCTCTCGCCTTAGCTACGCAGTGTAGAGTAGCACAAAAATAACGAAACAAGTTAAATCCCAATTTCTCCAGTTCCACGGGTCTTTACTCTTGTCTGGGCTACTACTCGAGCCAATGATTTTATAACTTATGTGATAGCTTCAGACATTTAAAGATAGTTGTGTTTAATTTTGTGATTGTTAAACTTGGAAATACAATTTAACTACCGTAGGTTATAGATATAATTAATTCAAGCGAATATTAAATGAGAACAATCGGTTACGAATGATAACCATAACGAACATTAAGTAAAAACCTTACATATAATATATAGAAATATTTAAAATCAAAGCAAGAATCAAACTTTTATAAATACAATACCCATACGCGAGAACCTTAGTGTGAAATTACTTATAGAAAGCTTGTATACTATAGGGTTTCCTCCTTAATTATTAAAAACAATTACATTTTACAATTTCCAGTATAGAATCAGTACTACAGGATTTTTATTTATCCTCTGTATCCATTACGGGGTTTAATAACACGACTGAAAGTAAATTACCTTTGAAGTCAATTATTTTTCAAATATCCACTTAAATAGTTTATTACATTTTCACAATAACAATTACTGTCAACTTATCTTTTGGTATCCAGTTTACAAACATTTTTCTGTTTGAAAACAATGGCTACATATCATTGGCACAATTATACTTCTCCTCCGCCCCCCAGCTTATCATTTTCAATAATAAACAACAATTTTGCGTTCTCTCCGCCAGGATTTTGGAACGTCTTTTCGTTCCTCTTCTCAAGCCTTCTTTCTTACAACACCGCCTCGTAACCAGAGATCTTCTTTAGTCTAGTTAGACGTACTCTGGCTTTGAAACTTACACATCCAAAGTTACTGGTTACTGTACTCGTAATCATAATTACAGAATATCAAAAATATTCTTATAATAATAAATTTCACAATTAGTGAGATTGTGTACCTCACAATATGTTCTCCGTTTATTTACAGAAATACACTTCAATGCATGTGGTTCGTACAAGTTAATATGTTATTTTTGCTTGTTTATGATATAGCAGCGAAAATAGGTACTGTGCCAGAAAGAGGCGCGTTCCATAAAAAACATGTGTACTTCATGTGATGGTTCTCACACAAAATATGTATTGCTTTGAATTCACTAAACAAATTATTTAGAAAAATTGTTTAAAGAAATCAATAACATTTCATTTTTTTTAGTAATTATGTTCTTATCCACTTTATATAATTTTGTTTCAAATTGTACAGAAAAATCAAACAAAAAAATCAGTTGAAAGCTTTACTTTTAAATTTTTTAAATAATTTTCAAAAAAACTTAAGTTAATGACATATGTATTATTTATTTCATGAAATTCTCTATCTAATGATATTTTAATTATTTTAATCAAAAAATTTGTTAAAATCACTTTTTTAGCTTTTTGCGATAACCATAAACTCCAAGAAGAGAAGGAGACTTAAACTTTCCCCTTTACTTATTCTGCGATAGGCATAAACTCCGTAAGGATTGCTATAGTTTTCCTGTACTCGTAATATTTAAAAGATTATCTAACGTCGAAAATTTTTAAAGAATTTTCGGATCAATAGTTAATGAGTTAAATGGGAAAATCAGATTTTTTATTTCTTATCAAAAAATAAGAGTACATCCCATCAAATAATGAAAAACAGTCAATTTTTGAGTCAGTGGGTTTACATATTTCATTTAGTACCTGTGATGGTTATCAGAAACAATTTTTCCTCTAACACCCACAAAAACTTAATGCTTTTTCCAAACTTTTCTATATGATCGAGTAAAATAGTCCACAGTTGAAAATAGTTGAACGGTGAAGTGGTTATTATGACAATGTACCAGAAACACAAATTAGCGGTTCCATTTCCGTACGGTCTTTCTTTGAGAAGTTATAGAATCGTAAGAAAGTCAAGCGTCGGATTACAAACAGCTAAAAGCAAAAGATACTGCCACGACGAGCAGAATGACCCTGCCTACCATTCTGTCTAATCGGACGAATTATTGACTATCTGAAACATTATAACTGTGATTTTGTTCAGCGGTCACTGGTTTGCTCGTTGGGAGGATAAAAGAGGAGGGGACACATTTTCCAGTGCGAGAATTCTATTGTCGAGTAACCCACCAGAGGGTTTGTTTCTTGTCGAACAGTTTCCACAAATTCCGTGCTTCCTGAAGAAATAATAAGTTAGCATCTGGTTTGTTTAAACATAATATACCAGTGACGTTATTTTTTGCTGAGTGTTGGTTTCTCAGGACCCTTCAGATAAACACTTTAGCTATTTACTGCAACGCGACTCATCAATGTTAACGATCAAGCGGTCTACATTCGATTAAAGAAAAAAAATAAGTTTCATAAGTAACCTTGATACCACAAAGAGCAGATGCATAATTTCCATTAATAAATTGTTAACCAGAATCCTGCATTAAATTTCTAACATCTGTGTATGGAAAGACGGCACACAACGTTTTTCATGGCGGTTTGTACATGGGATAATGTTATTAAACAAGGACACCTTTCGAGTGGCTTTCAGTATCAGTTGTCTTATATTTTTTGTCGCTGGCTGTTTGTAAAGATAGAGTCATTGTAAAAATGTTGTAGAGAGCACCCCACGCTTTTTTTTACATTAAAGTTAATTTTGTAATCAATAACTTCATTTTTAAGCTTATTCAAAACATTAATTTATCCTGATTTGTGGGACTTTCTATCGCTGTTAAACAAAACTTAATATTTAAAGATTATTTTTAACCTTTTAGTTCACATTATTACGAATGCATGTTTTTAGTTTTTTAAATTACAATTTTATTTTTAACTTTTTGTTCAGAGTCTTTCAAAAGTATATTTCTTACTGTTGGCTTTTCTTCGCCAACTCTCTTTTCCTTTGTATTGTAGTTTCATTTTCAATTATTATTCCCACGATTAACGTACAATTAAATGGTCAGCCCCACCAGAGGTCTAATAGCAGATTAAATTTGGAAGACTACACTTCTATAATAGTACGAAGTAATTGAAAACGAAGTTTCGAATACTCAATAGTTAACATCTCAATAAGCCACTGCGACTATCGTAGCAGCTTGTATGAGAGTATTATCAAGTGCGCATGTGCATAAGATTGCGCAACAAAACTGTCAAAGTAATGAGAATACCAGATTACAGCTGTTAAATTATTTTGTTGTTAAACGTTCTTAATACGTGTGCAAAATTTCGAAAAATTAAGACGCCTGGAAGATGGTAATTAAATTAAATGGATATGGCGATATTGGCCGGGAAATCTCCGAAGGGTCCGACCGCCAAATGACGAAGATTTCTCGAATTGCCGCGCTTGTACAAAACGTCGCGGCTGCATTTGCCTAACTTGGCAATCCCATCAGGTATAGCGTACCAGCAGTTTAACGTGAAATCCGAACCGTGGGTTATCCTAATCTTTGCCACTTATAATATCCCAAAAATTCCAACAGAAACCGGGATTCGAGCAGGGAACTCAGCCACCAGGGGGATGCGGAAAGTGGGTGAAAACGAGCCACATCTATCATAAGATGGTTAAATCACTTACTGTCAAAGTAATGAGATTGCCAAGACATAGACATGAAATTATTGTATGTCATCAGTTCTCAGTAGTGTACAAAATTTCAGACATTTAGGACTTCCTGAGTGGGTGAAAATTGAACTGGCAACGTGGTGAGAGTGAAATTATTGAATTTTTATCGGTTCTAAATAAGTGTGCAAAATTTAAAACGATTCGGACGTCAGGAAGCGGGTAAACACTGAAATGAAAGATTCCATTACTGTACATGCAACCATTTTTCTATTGTTACCGTCAAAGTAACGAGAATAGCAGGACGTTGCTAAGAGACTACTGCATTGTCAATGGTTCTTAAAACGTGTGCAAAATTTTCTATTATTACTGTCAAAGTAATGAGAATATCTAGACATAGGTATGACATTATTGGATTGTAATCAGTTATCAATACATGAGCAAAATATCAAACAATTCGGACATGTGGAATTGGGTTAAAATTAAATTGCAAAATTCCACGGCATTCAACCATTTTTCTGTTGTTACTGTCAAATAATGAGAGTAGCAGGACATTGAAATTATTGTATTGTCACCGTTTCTTAATCTTTGTGCCAAATTTCAAACAGCTCTGACATCTGCAAGTGGGTCAAAATGGAGTTGTAAAATTCCGTTACATTCATTCATACACACATACATACAGGTCAAGCTAATATAAAGCGTGTAAAAAAAGACACCTTTCAAGTGGCTTTCGGTAGAACAGGATTGAAGGGCGGGGGATTGGTCTCATCCTGTAGTCTTTTGGGTGAGTAGTAAAGCTTGGGCTTGGCATTCGGCAGGTCATGGTTTCAAATCCCCGTCCAGATTTCTATATTTCATGGTTTCCCGAAATAAATCCAGATGAATGACAGGATAGTTCTTTCAGAAAGCCATGGCAATATTCCTCCTCATTCCTAGCATATAATCCTCTCCCGCCTTTAATAACTTCGAAGTCGACGAAGTGTATAGCCATAGGCATATTCTGATCTATTCTTTCAGTTTCATCCAAACCAATGAGACACTGTACTTAAGACAGTAATCTATAAACGACAATGACTCTAGGTACACTGTGGAAAGGAATTAATTATTTTATGATTATGGCGTTACGGCTCGTCGACATGAAGAACATTAGAGCCAGTAAAGGATTGGAAGGCAAGAACGGGAGGAACGGTTCTGACATTCACCTGCAGTGATTTCGGAAAATAATTGGAAACCGCAATCAGGACATCCAGACCGGATAAAACCAGGTCCTCTGGAATACTAGGCCCGAACGTTAACCACTCACCAATTAGGCTCGGCTATACAGACTAACCATCATACCTATGTATATATATATTTTTCTTAAGGTTTTACATCTCGTCGAAAGCCGTCTGGTTGCTCAGTGGTTAAGGAGTCTTACCGGAGATCGAAGGGTCCTCGGTTCGAATCCCTGTCTCGGTGGGAATTTTTGTAGGCACTTAATCCGACCATCACCTCTGGCACAGCTTGCTGTGTAATGTTAAGTACGGCAGAACGCTGCTGTGGTTCGGATTTCACGTTAAACTATAAGTCCCCTGTACCCGGAAGAATTGATCTGTAGGGTTAGGCGGCTAGAC